>CAIGRT010051749.1:0-19735 GCA_903798405.1 Fraxinus platypoda | reverse complement strand
CATTGCCCCGAAGCGGGTATGGGACGGGTACGGGAAACATAGTCCCCGCCCCGCTACCCACCCCGTTTAAAGTTAATTTCAAATTTAAGTTTTTTATCAAACAAAAATAATAGATTTATCATTATTTTTTAAGAGAACATAAGTTGTTTTTAATAAATTGGTAAAAAATTAATAATATTTACTAAATAAAGATATAAAAAAAGTTAAAAGTAAAAAAATAAAAAGAAAAAATAAATGGGGCAGAAGACTTGCCCCGCCCCGCCCCGTCCCGCTTTAACCGGGTATGGGGATGGGGTAAACCGGTAAAGTAACAAAAAAACCCGACGGGACGGGGGTGGGAATGGCCAACCCGTCACATACCCGTCCCGTTGCCATCCCTAGTTAAAAAGGCCAAATGGTAATTATGAATGAGAATGGGATTAACTAGGAAACTTTAGTTAAAGCTCTAAATTATCGTAATATGGAAATAATGCACATTGTCTTTCCTTGTGGAGAAAGGTAAAAAAAAGAAGAAGAAAAAATCGGGTGTGTGGAAGAGACGCCAATGGATCCAAAATTATGAGAAACCCGAGATCAACAATGTAGAAACTGGCAGAATTAGTGCAGCCTGCGTAGTAGTGATCAAACCTTCATATCTCATCTATCCATCCCATCGTTCGATTTTCGTGAAATTTGGACTGCAAGTTTACAACTCACTATTCTTAAATCCAACGGTTAAGATCAAGATCCGACGGTTTATACGAGAGGAATCACTATCTGAACAGTGGCAATGACTTTTTTTTGTTATTTTTCAGTAGTATTCCATGAATAGTTTTTCTTGAGAGAGTTATGCATTGGTAAATTGTTATCGTTGCTCTTGAGGGATTCCGTCTTTCATAGACAAGGATTTTAGGCTCTAAGAATTGGTTTAATCCTTAATGCTGATAGTGCCTCTAGTTTGGCTAGACAGGCTTTACGTGGTTCTATCTCTAAGATGACGAGACGTTGTTAGAATACCAAGACTTGTGATCTTGAGGTTAGTTGTACTTCAAGTATTGACAAGAGAGAATATTGTGGGTTTCCATCTTTGTTAGATGACGACTGCCAAGATATGTGTTCTTGATGTAGTTTTAGATAGCCTCTTATGGTATCTAAGAAAGAAAATGTTGTACCCACTATTGTTGATTATAATGAATCGGAGTTGGGTTGTGGATGTAGACATATTTTTGAACCATATTAAATATTGTATCATTTATTTCGCGCATTATTTATTTGGTTATTGCAATATTTGATTTTCTCCTATTAGGTTTGCACAAGAAAGGGAAAATCGTATTTTCTGCTGCATTGTTGCTAGATATCATATTAAATATTGACCTAATTTCCCCATCATCAAGTTCACCTCAGCAATTTTCCCAACGTTCCTTGATGTGTAAGAACACTTTGTGAGGTAAGAATTAACTACATTAAATTTAGCAAAGTCCATTTCGTCTAGTCCTTTCTTTCCACAACAAAAGGGAGAGGATATAAAGTATTTCTCTTAGTTTCATTACCAAGAACACAATCACAAAAACTGTTCACATTCGGCCCACCATATAATAATAGCAATTGAACTAATTTAAGCCCATGTCTGGTCCCCATTTTCTAAAACTCATTTTTTTCCCAAACACATTTTCAACCACACATTCTCCCAACGTGCGCTCACCACTTTCCCTACTTTTTTAACCACACATCCTTCGTAAATTCATTTTTCAAAAAATCTTTTCTAAAAAAATATCTACCGAACAAGGGGGGCTAAATTTCAAACATTCAACATCACATGTTCTTAAATCGCCAACTACTTGATACAAGTTACTGATTTTCCTAGTAGGATTGTGAGCAAAAGTAAAGTTCCTTTTAAAATAATTTTTAGCTCTAAAATAGCTTACTTTTAACTAAAAATAAGTTACCTTTTAACTTACTTTATTACTTTTAAGTAAATCTTAGCCAAACGCGGTTTCACTTTCACAGCATTTCATGAAACATTCGTGACATTGAGTTAAAAGATAGATTCAATCAAGCCCTAAATACGGTTCAATTCAATCGGTCTATAAACAAAAAGCTCGACATCTCGGAGTAGAAATTTACCTTCTTAGAGTCCACAATATCAATATTCCCATTGACACACCAAATCCTGACGCCCTTACACCGTCTCGTCTGTAAATCAACATCAACATCATAAAAATAAGTGACATTACAAGTCAAAATTGAGTATTAGTACATAAAAATAAGTAGCAAGGAATAGAAAAGCGCACTGATGAGAAGTTTTGTGGGAAGTGGAAAGACGGAGAAATGGAATTTGTCGAAGCAAAGGCAGTGAGCTCCATTTTCTGGAGGGAAATTTTGATGTTACTCTCTGAAGATGGTGAGAGTTTATGTCTTGCCTGGTGTTACCTTTTCCACCCATTTGTGCCGAGGAAATGTGTGTGATTTGGAGCCACATTCAGCTCGTGCCCAATATCCATATCGCTAACTTTTTAAAAATAATCATATTATTTCAATACTCAAGTGAAAAATGGCTTGACGGAAAAAAATGAAAAATAAAAAGTATTAATACTATTAATTGGGATCCATAAATAAATAATACAAATATCAATAATTATTAAGGTGTACTGAGTGTTTCTATGTTTCGAGTCTACTAGAAATTTTATCGTGCCTTTTTTGAACTCCATTTTATCAAAAATTCATTTTTTCAAAATAATATTATATGTAGATCGAAAAACTTTTTCTTCATTTTCAGCCACACGTTCTTCAGAAATCACTATTCAAAAATGAATTTTTTTCTCTAAAAATGGGGCTCAAACAAGGGCCGTATTTGACTGAATATCATCCCAACCTGTGAGAAATGGATTTGGTTATGTGTAAAAATTTAAAATAGAAAAAAGTCAAGGATTCATTGATTCACTTAAGAAAAAAATGTGATCTTTTTATCATCTATTCCACTAATTTAACCCTTTGACTCTTTGAAGTTTACTTTTCAGATTGATACTTGAGCTGATTTTTAAAACATTGCTTTTTGGAATGTTAATGCGTCTAGTTCAAGTACGAAAAGTCGATCTTCTAATGCAAACATCCTCTTCACTTGTTAACGATCATTTTTTTTTCCCTTCAAATGCTTTCAGTAAAACAGTTCAACAATTTTGTCAAGTTTAGTACTTCAATTTTAGAAAAGAAGAATAAGTTAGATTAATTGAAGTTGAAACAAGATAATATGCGTCAAAATATGTCAACTAGGTGTCACACCCACTGTCAAGGCTGACTGTAAGGGATTTAACAAAATTTTCTTATAAAATGCTGTTTTAAAGGTAAAACTCTAGCAAATTTTCGTAAATCCCTTATTGTCAAAAACAGGTCACAGTTATCCTTAACGATATATGCAAGTACTCGTTACATTGTTGAATACTTGAACTGAACTTGCATCTAACAAGGACAATTAGGACTGCATCACTCAAAAATTTCATTACAAATATCCTACTCTAAAAGTTCGCCAACTAATTCAATTGTTGCAATCGTTATAACAAATTGTATTTGAGAAGTAGAATTAAGGAGAGAGTCATATTTCATATTAAATCACACTTCAGGCAAAAGGATGAAAATTTCCTAGAGCATAATTGGAGGACTATCGTAACCTGATTCCAGATCATGCTATAGCAAACTTGTACAAACATGTAACAGTTCATTGACAAGATATACTGTAATTAACAATTGAAACTATTCGGTTTATCTTGTACCTAATCCGACCTAAGGTGGATTAAAAGAAAAGTTGTTTTGTATTGTATATTATACTATCCAATACAATCTAATATTACTCAATAAACTTGCAATAATTGTTTTGTCAACTAGCTACAAGCTCACAGAAGGGATGTCATACTGTTTTTCCAGCTAAAGGATCTCCGACTCGTGCGTGGAGGAGTGAAACTGAGACCAAACATCTCCTTGAGGGCTTCCCCTTGCTCTGAGAACCCAATCAGCTTTGCAACAATGGCTGCACTATCTGAGACGTGATTCATATCTTTAGTGTCACCCCAAAGATGATGGACCAGCTGCAACCTCCTCTGTTTTGAGTTCAATTTTATACCCCATCTCTCATAAATTTTGTTCCTTTCTTCTTCTGTAAATCTCTTATAGATAAGCTTGCTTAGCATCTCCCTCTCACGCCGAAGAGTTTTCATGCTGTCACTCCAAGAAAACAATATACTGGAATCATCAGTCGGAAATAACTAATCTGAGGCTGAATTAATACAGGAACACAAAATTGAAAGAGGTGTGTATCTTCAATGTACTATTATGTTTATATCGTTTTCATGGGAGAGACAGATATTCAAAATGGTCTTACATCTTCAGTGATTCAGCTCCTTGATATACAAATAACACAGGCTATCTATTAATTCCGACAGCGGAAGGGACAAACCAAGTAAAATGTGAAACACAGCTACAGTTCATTTCCTTCATGAGAATAAAGGAGAAACAGAAGATACCTTGATGCCAACGTGAGTGTGTGGCCATCTTGTACAGTTGGATTTCCCTCAGAAAATGTCTCCTTGAGGAATAATAATCTCCTGTGTTCTACCTCCATGTAAATGGAATCTGCCAAGTCGCCTTTAAAAAGGAGGAAGAAGTATGTCCTATGTACCAACGAAACATTGCAAGCTTGCCATAATTCAATTATTGATCCCCGCAGACTCTCAAACTTCAGAAGCCAATTTGAAGGAGCTCCTGAAGAATCATGCCTTGCATCCAATTTATCTTTGACACTCTTTTGAGCTCTTGATTCGGTCTCTTGAACCTAGATATATGAATACAGTAGAAGCATGATAATCATGAATTTCAATATATTACAGTATCTTTTCACAGGATGCAGCTATTTAAATAAGTGGAGAAAAATATTAATGGGAAGAAAAAAGTATGAAAAGGGGGAAATTGAAATGTTACAAGAACAAAGCAGTTAAGAGTTCTGGAATTTGTCACCTGATCATCGAGCTTGTCTTCATTCTGAAGCTTAACCATCTCCCTGAGTCCTGCTACAAAGGAACCAAGGGTAGGAATATCATCATCTCCATGGATGTTGTCCTCGGCTTTTACTTCATCGGGAAAACTGCTACCGTGGGAAGATTGTGAGTCATTTCTGGACAATCTCATACCATTCGCACCATATATCGATGGCGGAAGCATCCAGTTCTTCCTTTGGAAGCCTTCTGGTCTTCCTGGGAAGGTTTTTCCCATCCCAGTAGATGGTGGGGTTGTTTCAATTTCTTCTGCCATCTCAAAGTCAGGAGAGCCAGTCACTAAATTAGGTTTATAACTCTCGCTACTCGTCAATTTCAGTTTTCCAGAATCCAATATAGTGATGGACGAGGACAATCCATCCCCACAAGTGCTGGCTAGAGACTCCATGGTATTTTGCATATCTTGCATTTTATGCTCCAACGTTCCATGAGAGCAACCATTTTCAACGTCAGGATCTAGTGAAAGGACAGGATTGGAAGCACATCTACTACCAGACTCCATCAGTGTTGACATTCTTCCATCATTCTCACTGTTTGACAAATCTTTGTCCATCTCAATACATCGAACATCTTTACAAACTTCACCAGAATCTTGATTGACTCCTACTGGGAGATTATCTCTTCCTTGACTCAGATCAGTCATAACATAAGATGAAGAATGATCCTCACTGTCTTCTGACAGCAGTTGGTCCGACATTGCATCACTCTTGATGATGTCCTTATTACGAGACTGAATTCCATTAAGCTTCCTATAACTTACTTTTCTATCATGATGATTGGTTCCGCGCAATGACCTTGTAGCTGGATATACATTTTTCCGTGCGTTCTCTCCTTGCAATTTAGGAGGACATCCAAGGGCATCCTAGAAAATTAAATGACATATAAATTAATTAGTAATCATATGGTGCAACCCCTAGAGATCTCTGTACGCGTATGAGTGTGCAGGAAGAAAGAGGGAAGGGAAGGGGGAAACATATCAATTTCTTTGAACTCTAATTATTTCCAACCTCTTGCAACAATTCCTCAACGTGAGATCTAGCAAGATCTAGCTGCCTAGTCAGCTCCTTAACCTCTTTCTCCAACTGCAAATAGTACATCAGGCAATCACGTTAGCATGCTGCAAGTAATTTGAGAGCTTCTTGTTGCTAATGCTTTCAAGACAGGAAATATTTTTTTAGAGGACTGGGTTAGCACATGGAAAAATTGCTATTTATTTTATCCCAATTACAGAAGATACGTTCTAGTATACATATCAAGAGGCAAACTATAGCAATGTCAAGTACTTCTAGAAATATTATTCTTCTTGTGACATGCTTTTGACTGCTGGTTTACAGAAAATAGAGATTTTCATAAGCAAGCATGTAAAGAAGGCATTTTGTTTAAGTGAAATTAATAGAATCCCAACCGTTTGAAACATTAAAGAAGAAAATATACTAGGGATTAAATTAAACAGAAATCATTAACCTTTTCAATCTGCAGATCTTTCTTTCTAAGCAGTGCTGCATGATCACAGGTCAGTCCAGGAGTTCGCAGCTCACCCTCCAACCTGGCTACCTCTTTTTGTAGATGTTTCACCAAGGCCTTATCGGACATTACTACGTTGACCTGTGCATTTGTAGTTACTTCCTTTGCACAGCTAGCAAATAAAAGGGTATTTCTTGATTGCTCAACATGGCATCTTGCAGGGCTCAAAGTGCAAATTATGGTAGTTCTTCCATTGCCTCCCAAGGCAGGTTGCAAAATCCGTGTTAGTTTAGAATCCCTGTAATTGACATGTCCATGCCTTCCTTTGCTGCATTTAGCGTATGGCTAAAGTTAAAGAGTTATACATGGCTTAGATCTACACAATCATATACAGTTAGTAATTCAAAGAGTGGAAACGTGTGAGTAGAGAGAGATAGAGTTGATATCCCCATCTTTACCGAGAGAAGAGCATGTCTCCCCAATGAAGTCCACCTTAAATGGAATTCTTAGTGGAAGGGGGAAAAAGAACGCCCCTCTATTGTGTAATTCTTGTGGGTGAGGGAAGTAAAAAAAATGGATAAATTCAGTTTTCATCCTCAGTGAACTAAGAAGAAAGGAACTACCTCCAAATAATACATCAGATGTGATAATGGTTGTTATATTTGAGAGAGTCAATTCCAGCAAGAAGCTAAAGCAAAAGAAGAGAGGAGAGATAAGATTAGTCTACCTTAGCTTGCGAATCACTGTTCCTAAAGTTAGTAAGCTACGATTGATGTGGCAGCCTTCTTTCAGCCTTTGCCCAACTGATAATGATTGAGATGCACGCTCACTTCCAGCCAGATCAACAAAATTCTGTAGGCAAAAACTAGATAAATTGTCATTTTAAAACTCTTCCATTTTCAAATTCGAAGCATGGAACCAGTTGCATATATTCATCATCAAATCCACAAGACAAAATGATTGCCAATACCACACTAGCAGAAAGGGTGGCTGAGTTGTCTTTCCCTAAAAACTCGCGAGCTGAACTTTCAATCGTCTGAGAACAACCAAGTATAAATTAGCTAATAATAGGACTTCCGGGGACTGCCCAGAAATTTAAGTGAAAAATTAAAGAACCAGAGAGAAAGAGGAGAAGGCATGCACCAATCTAAGAATTTGATGAGATCTGGAGCTAGTTTCATTCAAGGACGTTTCCCCAATTTGTCTTTGTGCTATGAGAATAAACCAGAAACACAATTATTCTACGTAATTAGATGGTCAAGATGTGTCAATGAAGAATTGATAGCCATAACGCTCCCCCCTACCTTCGCAGATGGATAAAAGTTCCTTGAGATGACTCCAATCTCTCAGGGTTTCCTCTGTCAGTTTCTCTATAATAATTCCTCGCTGGAGAAATGGATCAATAGGTAAAAAAGAAATGTGTGTGATTATACGAGAAAGTAATCACATTAGAACTCACCTCAGGATCATCAAGCAGTCTGAGTGGAGTATTGTCACTGCTGAGGAGGTCTTTAACAACTTCGTTGTATATTTCCATAGCAGAAAACTTCAACACAAATGCTCGATCCTCATGCTAGAAAAAAAAAAGGAACAATTAATTTTTCAGAAATAATTATAGAAACATAAGCCCCATAAAGTTCCAAAGGAAAGAAAAATGTTTTATATTGCTATCGATATAAAGGAACTGATATTAACACCATATTTATTATTTAAATACCCTTTGTATGTAATCATAAATGTCAGCCACAGCATACTCAGTAATCCCATTCATGGTATATGTCTTTCCACTGCTTGTTTGGCCATATGCGAAAATAGTAGCTGAAATTGAATTTTTTCTGTGAGTGCTTGTCATCTGATAAGCAAGGCCAACAAATTATTGAATAAAAAATGAAGAATTAGGTCAATAAACAAAAAAAAAGGTATAATATCATACTTACAGTTGATGCCACCAACAACTGAAAGGGCAATGTCCTTTGCTCCTTCCTCATAAACTTCCCTCGTGCTGCAGTCACCCCTAAATACTCGATCTGCCCTCATAACACATTAAAAAGACAGCAACAAGGGAAAGGAAGTAAGATTAATAGTGATTACAATTCTCAGAAATCGAGACGCTAAATATATCTATGAAGATTAACACACAAGTCTCAACAGCCCCCTTTTTGTGTGTCTGGTACACAGAAAGATTTCATACAAATTACTTGACTATAAAGTCACATCAATTAACTTGAGTTTAAATTATCATTACTGTCCTAAAATCACTCCTAAATCCTGACTAAATTAACCAACTATAATCGTTATTGAGAAGATCTGTCAAAAGAATCCAACAATGTGCACTACAGACCAAAGGGAGGAACAATGGGATACTTGCAGAGTAGAATTCTTTGTAAAAGAAGCAAATTAAATATTGATTTGAAAGAAAATGAAGGCATTTCCTTACCAAATGAGCAAGCTGTGGGAAGTCCAGACCTCTCCTGGAGGCTGTTCCGGTACAAAATGGTGGTTGAATTAATGCATTCCCAATCCACAACTTCATCCTGTGCAATTTCCTTCTCGCTCAAAGGCCTCAAACGCACCAACACCAGAATCTTTTCTTCATTTCCATTGCCCCCAACTTGCATCTTCTCCCAATCCATCAATTCTTCTCCACCAATAGCCCCCATTTCTCAACACCTACTCCAATTAGCCCTCAAAAACCAACTCCGAACACACCAAACGTGAAATGACTATAATTAAAGGTCCCCCGAAACCACTAAACGGAAGTGAAACTAATACAGAACTTCTCAATGGTCCATTGCTAGCAGAAAAGGGCCAGAAAGTTAGGCTGTTAAAAGACAGTGTTGTTGAGTTTGCAATAGAAATTCTGCCGCCGGCGACAAGTATTAATCTGCAATGCAACAGAAAATACTAATTAAATAAATATTAACAACTGCTAAAATATTGATTAAGCTAAAAGCATAATAATTCAATGGGGTTAGCTGCGATTAACCACTTTGATTAAGCTTTGGCCTTAAGCCTTTTCTTTCAACAGAAACCTAAAATTCACTTTCGATGGAGTCAGAAATTCGTAACAGACAGCTTTGCCTAATGGTGACCCCAATAATCCTTCAAGTCCAAGTAAGATGCTGATTAAAATAATTTTCCGAAAAGGCCTGTGGAAATTGAAATATACACAAGAGTTCACCTTCGGGTATCGTTTTCGTCGAACGTTGGTGAAATGATATTTCTTGTTGAAGGGTCAGAGCTGAAGCTTCCTTTCTTCAATTTCTCATCCGTCGAGGAAAAATAAAAAGAAATCCAATACTAACCGTTATAATTTCCATAACCAAATGTAAAAACCGTCGTGAAACTGTTCAAACCATCGATCAGTGAATCAAAATTATCGTGAAACTGCTCGACACTGCTAGATTTGATTACGGCCTAACGTCACTTCGATTCAACGGTAAAAAAAATTAATGAATCCGCCAAAAATGAGCGACAAATGCACTAAAAACAGAAAGTATTTTGGGATTACCAGTGTCGGTTAGTAAGTTCATGTGAAGCTGAGCTGGTTTTCCTTTAAAAAAGCATGCTGAAAAATCAACATTTTTGAAACTGGATTGTCAAGTGTGAACTTGAAAATTTGCAAATTACTTTACGCGTTGAATAAAGTAAATAAAATCAAAGTAAAATAAAACAAATATGGCTGGAATACATAAAATGGCCAAATGAAATAGTAAAATTCGGCGCGATAATCTCAATCCACCCCTTTCCTCCACGATCTCAATAAAATTTCAAATCATAACAGTACCGTTCTAGCATACCAGTGGAGCTTGATAAAGAAATGAAGAATGCTCTCAACTTCCAAAAGAAACCGCCTCTCTCTCTCACTCTCTATCTATCTATCTTTCTTTCTCTCTCACATACGTACACACACGTGAACGTGGGAACTACGAAGCTTATCGGGGAAATTTTGCGGTGTCAACCGTTAAATCCGTTGCGCCACCGGAATAAACACGAAATGAAGATTTGGACCTAGCTTTATTTTAAAAAGTACATTTTCGGTCCCTGAACTTTCAGTAAATTTTCAATTGGATCATCCAGCTTTAATTTATCACAAAAAATCATTAAATTTCAATTTGCTTTCAGTATTAGTCCCATTAGTCATTACTAAACTAACGTTCCAATCCAATATCGACGTTGAAATATAATTTCTAATCTAACATTCCTTGCGTTATCAAGTGTAAAATTTGAAAAATATATGCCACGTGGCACTTGATTATGATGTGATATATGAGAATATATTTTCAAAATTTACAACCATTACTTAATTAGGTGACAAGTTTATTTAAAAACTTAAGATCATTAGATTGTCATCTATTTTTTTATGTTTTGGAATTTAATAATACGTACTAAAATTTAAGGGGAGTGTCCTGATAGATTGTAAAAATCCTTCTAAATTTAGGTGTTTTCAATTGAGATTTTAATGAAATTCATTAAAATTTAGGTATTATCGGTAATTAGTAGATTCATAAAGATTTTATTAATGGATGGATTTTAAAAAATTTGGATGGATTTCAAACTTAAAAATACATACAACAAAATCTTTTGAAATTTCACCATAGTAATGAAATTCTTATGAAATTTGTGGAAATCTATTCAAATCCACAAAATTTATTAAAATTTATAATCTTTTAAAATCCACCAAAATCTTAGTTGACGCACCCCCGTAAAATAAATTGAAATTCAATTATTTAAAATGATTTTTTAGTCTGCCACTCTTCATTTTTATAGCACGAGTGANTTTCACCATATTTAATGAAATTCTTATGAAACTTGTGGAAATCTATTCAAATCCACAAAATTTATTAAAATTTATAATCTTTTAAAATCCACCAAAATCTTAGTTGACGCACCCCCGTAAAATAAATTGAAATTCAATTATTTAAAATGATTTTTTAGTCTGCCACTCTTCATTTTTATAGCACGAGTGATTTCAGATAAGTGATTTCGTATAAAGTGTATTTAGAAAAGGAATCAAACTCATACTTCAAAAAACTTCAAGAATTGTATAGATTATGGAATAATGTTATCTAATATCAGTGGTGTTAGGCACAGTCTATAAGTTCAATTAAAAGTGAAATTATGTAACTCATTTAATTGACTCTGTCGTTTAATGTCAATAGTGCTATCATATAGACTGATGTTAAACATCGACAGTGCTAAATAACACTACTCATAGATTATGCCACATTAACCATTATTGAGTTTCTTCTCGTCGTGATAAAAAGAAGAGAGAAAAATGAGTAGGCTAAAATTTTTTGATTTAATTGAATCATTACAAGGCTCGTTCTCGGCAAGGTGTTGAAGGAAAGTCAGACTAATTACTAATTACAAGGATGGACCATTCATGATTTCCACGACAAAAGGGAAGAAAACTATGATAATGCTGTGCACGTCTGCACCCAAAAAGAGAGAAGAGTCAAAGTCATAATATTGTATATTTTTCATCAAGAGAGAACGAGGGAAGGGAGGTATCAATTATTGAACTCAAAGTGTAGAAAATTTAAAAATCAATTCTTGATCAATTCGAGTAGTCTTCTAAAGTATCTCCGGAATTAAAAAAAATATATAAAAAAACGACAATAAGCATAATTTATCGAACACGTATAGATGTTTTTCGAAAAGTGTTAGTATTTGATATGTGTCGAATACAAAGACATTGTTTTAGTTGGATCCATGCTTCTTAGGGTACACCTGACCTGATTTTTAAAAAGTCAAAGGAAGTTCAAATCCAAAAGATACTTTAAAATCCATTTGATTAATTTTATAAAGGTACTTCTTCTAATTAGATGAGTTTGTAAAAAAAAATTGATAATATGACTTTCTCAAAGGTCTTTAGAAATGATTTTGAAAGTTCTTTTTGAAAATTAGTTTTCAAACAATAATTTCTTCACGAAGTTCTTATATAAAAAGCAAAAACAAAAATAAAACTCCTGTCAAACAGGTCCTTAGTATCTCGAATATTTTTGCATAAATTATGTAAAAGTTTTCACAAATTAAAAAATGAAAAAACCTATCCAACCTACCACCAAATGGTGGGAAGGTGGTTGGACCAAATATATTCCCATATGAAAGTGATTTGAGGCATTTGATGAATTATATAATTCCTTTAGTGAGAATTTTTCACTTCTATATTATGAAATATTTCACGAATCTAATGTCGCTTAATTTCCTACCACTAACAATGCATTCAAATTCTAGTTTGAAAATGTTTTTAAATGGTACTTTTCCGAAAGTCAAAATACAAGATGATTTAGTTTCGATTTTTAACATAATGTCTCTTTCTTATTTAGCCAGGGATAATATGTAAAATATATATATTAATAAATATACTAGTCGACTCTCTCTAGTCGAGTAGTCAAGTCGATTTTCATCGAAATGTTTGCAAATACACGTATGAACAAAAATAATCTCCCTTCATCTTCTTCTTCATAGTCTATAGATTTGGTAGTGTGAAAAGCTTAGTAGACATAGCCCTTAACAAACATTCCTTTCTTGGCTTCATCAGATTCTCCCTCACCGGTGTATTTCCCTAGCTGAGCAAGAGAGTTGGCCTTGGCCCGAACAAGCAAAGCATCCTGAGCTGCCTTCACATTCTCCGGACGCCCTCCCCATGTCTTCAAGCATGTGTTTTGTAGTGCCCTTGCATATGAGAACGAGACGTGCCATGGGTTGGGTGCTTGGTTCATGGCATTCAAGTTCAATGTTGCCTCAACTTCAGATTGCCCACCAGACAAAAACTGTCCAAAATTCAACAATTTTTGTTATTTTAGCCTATGCGATGCTGGCGAGTCATGTTCACTACTCTTTTATCCATACATTACGTAGGACCTATAGGTTATAGCACTTTAAAATACTACCAAACAAGCACTTACCATGATTCCAGGGACAGATGGGGGGATTCTCCTTTTGAGGAGGTTGAGAGTGTACTCAGCAACCTTCTCGGGAGTAGCCTTGTCCTTGCACTCGGCACCCGGGGTAACCATGCTAGGCTTGAGGAGAGTACCCTCAAACAGGACATTGTTCTCAGCCAAGTAGAAGAACACCTCAGCCCATACTTTTTGAGCAACCTCAAAAGTCCTGTCAATCCCATGTTCTCCATCAAGCAAGATTTCTGGTTCCACAATTGGAACTAATCCATTGTCCTGAACACCAAATAAACATCAAATTTTAGTCGGACGACTTTTGATTAACAGAGCGGATGCTGGTAAGTTGTACTGAATGAGACTTTACAACTTTTAATAATGTCCAATCCTATGTAACCGACTTGAAATTTAGTAAATTGATAAAACAGATGTAAGTACTTGAGAAATGGCAGCATATCGAGCCAGTCCCCAGGCAGCCTCCTTCACGGCCAAGGCAGATGGTCCGTTGGGAATGCTCACAACGGTACGCCTAAAAGATGCAAATTCAGAAGCTATCAGTAAATATCTACCACAAAGGATTAGGGGTAAAAAATTGCAGAGATTCTGTTAAATTGCAAAACGACCATTAGTCATACCATTTGGCAAAACGAGCACCCTGTTGATAGTAAGCAGCAGACCGGGAAGCAAGGCCATCAAGACCTTGGCACCAGGACTCATTATTTGAACCAGCAAGGGGAACCAAACCCTGCAAAAACCCAATCAACATTTTTAAGTATTTTGAATCTTACTTATCTAAGTTTTAAGCTTAGCCAAAGATGTTGTAATTATATCCTCTATTTCTCTCTAACAATTTAAGATTTTTGATGAATTGACAAATTCTATGTAGAACATTAGTTACCTTGTCGACTTTGATACCGGGGACAATGTTTTGCTCTACTAGGACATCAACCATTTTCTTCCCATCGGTTGTGGATTGGTAGAGAGTCTCCTCGAAGAGAATTGCACCTGAGATGTACTGGCCAAGGCCGGGGGCAGTCACAAGGAGGGTACGGTAAGCTTGGCGGTTAGCCTCCGTGTTCTCGAGCCCGATGGATGCCAAACGCTTTCCACAAGTAGCATTGGATTCATCCATTGCCAGAATTCCACGCCCCGGTGATGCAACAGTTTTCTACACACATGATATCAAGACAACATTTTCATTTCCCATTTCAAACTTCAAAGGTAACACAATTTGTTAATGAAGTTGCAGTTCCAAAACTAAGTCATCTAACATGTTAGAAACTTGTTGATAGAAAGGTTGGAATTGGAGTTTTTTATATAAATATTAAATCATGCGTGATGTAGTCGAAAAATATAATGATTAATCCCCGTCCATAACTCCCAAGGTTTCAGAATTCAAGTGACGACAAGTAATATGATTATTTAATAGAATAATTTTCACCGGTTAAACGATTCTATGTAAGTAAGTTAATCATTCACAACATCTCCATTATCCCTATGTTTTATGGTCATTTCTTGACTTAGACATCGAAGTGTCTCCAGGAATTCCCTACCCCTTATGCAGGTACTCGTCCCGCAAGCCCGATCATTAAACCGAGCTAAGTACTCTAGTTGTGCATTTTCAACAACATCAACAAGAAATATTAATGTATGATGCTCTTATTCATAGTGTGAGCTAGTAAAAAGTCATGTCGAATTGATTGAGCTAGCTTTGAGAAATTAAAAATAAATACATACCGCTGTTTTAACAAGCTCATCGGCGTAAGAGGAAGCACGAACGCTGAGCGATGATGGGGCGGCATTAGGGTGGCAGCGTACAACCGTTTGACGGAGAGTGTGGCCCTTGACAAACTCAGACTTGTCAAGAACAGGAGATGACTTAAGAAGTGATGCTGAGGCCATACTCTACAATCTTATCTCCTCTTTCAGAATTTCACACTCTGCCACACATATGCACACACTCAACATTCTATTTATAATTGTCCAAAATTATGATTGTTTGTACAAAAGATGTCTCATTTGAGGCTGGCATGAATTGGCCAATAGTTGGTCGCCACATAGACATGATAATTTGTCCATTTGTCGCTGTACAAGTGGTTGAAATAGATGGGTTATTCCCACCTCGTAAAAACCAAGAAATAAATGGGATCGTAAATTGAAAATTCTTGATATTTTTTTGGCATCACAATCAACTATATAGAGCCCAAATTGGAGCGGCTTCAAAGATTCAAGTAGAAACGTTCTAATGGCCCTGGTTTATTTTCAGGATTTGGTGACTTAAGCACCAGAAAGATAGCCACGCCAGCCAAGCTCATCATGCCACGCAATCAACATTTTAGTCTGCTAATGGGAGCTAAATTATGCTATTAGTATCGAGCACCACGTCGCCCGGTTCATAGCTAGACCAGCCAGTTCAATTCGATTTTGTAAAGCTTTAATTGTCATATACACCAAACTAAACCTTGTTTCAATAAATTTAGAGACCGAGACGCCTTAAAAGTGAAAGATTAGTAAGATCGAGTGTCCAGTGGGTTTGCCTTGTTTTTCACTAGACATGGCCTATTCCAGGATGTCTTTTATCAAGCAAAAGTGGGGAGAATATAAAAATAAACACGCTACCTTATGTACTGAGAAAATAAAAATAATAAATGTTTTATCTTTCTTTTAGAAGCAGTAAATTTGCTATCTCAATACGAGCTTAAAAGCATGAACAACCCAAGCACTTAAAAATCTCAGCCGACACAAGAACTAGCATGAAGTACCAGCACCCCAACAAAATTTAGCCATAGAAAATGATATTTATATTTATAGTAAATGCTAAAACTGTAAGCAAAGAAGTTGGGAACATGAAGAATTGTGTTCTCTAAACCAATGTGGTGAAAAACGCCATATTCCAAAATTAAAGCCAAAAGAGAGGATTTCTCAGTATTCAAGCAGCATAACTACACTTCTTCGTATCGTTGCAAGATGAACAGTAAAAAAAATTCTAAAACTGACTCGAGCTCAAAGACAGATCAGCAATCCCGGAAATGAGAGCATCAAGTGACTTGTCTTTCGAGCATTTCCATCGTTCAGAATCGTCAGGAATAGAAGGTTCTGGCTCCAAAGTACTTTCTGCTAGGGCTTTATTCAACTGTTTAATAAGTTCATCCTCCTCGGGGGGAATGTCTAAATCCCATACCTTGAAAATGTCTTCAGTTAATTCCTCCAATTCAGATTCTTTAAAAATGAAATTCACGTCAGGATTAGAATTACCAAGATCCTTTAAATTCTCATTGTATGTAGGAAGGAAAACATATTTCATGTCATTTTTTGACCAGAAATCATCGGTATTCTCGGTGTTCAGTTCTGGTACCTTATCACTGGAAGCAGTACTAATGGTTGCTGTATCCGAATCATGCGTATTTCTTGAATCTTCACTAGCTGTAAAAGGAAAAGCCCCTATCTCGGCTCCTTCAGGGGTACCATTGTCTTTTGCCTTAGCAGAAAAGTCAGGCTCGGATCCAAGAGTTTCCAACAATGCATCTTTAAGAGAGTTCCAACCTTTTTCGAACATTAAGGGATCTTTACTCAGGCAGGAGTCTGCCCAGGCGACATCTTCCGGTGAAAACACAGATCCACTCTGCTCAATTTCTTCAGAATTGAGACTTGAAGAAGAAACAGAGCTTTCTGCCATGTCATCCCCAATGGCCATGGCAATAAGATGAGTAGACAACGTTGTTGTAACCTGCCCATGGTACAAAAAAGTGATCACCATAATGTATCAGACATAGAAATTACAGTATCATGAAAAGAAAAGCCTTAAGTCTGATGACAACACTATATCAATAAAAGTAAAATATGTGGTCATTACTCAAAACAAGCACCTGCATAGTCATAATTCTTGAGTTTATAAGCACCAGTGCAGAACAAAGCAAGATTACGTCGTAATATGACTGCACAAGAAAACAAGAAAAAGAAGCGACTTATTAAGTTGAATGTGGAGCAGAACATACACACATTTGCAGTATTTCATTAGTAAGACATTGACATTCTAACTTCTCTGCTCAATCACATTTCAAGCGTTCAATTAAGCATCTAAAATGCCTAAAAGAGGTGAATGACTCCACTCAAGGCCACTGAGGTGAGTACCGGTTGTAAACTTCAGGCCCCCTGAGATTAGTCGAGATGTATGCAAGCTTGCCCGGACATCCACGGTTATCAAAAAAAAAAAGGTGAATGACAATTCTCCAAGAAAACCCAGTTTTCCATTCACTTACAAATACACGAACAGGAGTAGACTGAGAAGTCGTTCCCCTATCAAAACTTCCTAACTGTAAGACTCAAAACTGCAAGTTTTTGCAGGCAAACTTTGATCAATAAATCGACTCCCTTTGTCTAAAATACATTAATCTTCAAAATAGACATGGTAAAAAATACAAGGGGCAAAAACTTGTTAGAGGTATATATGTAAATAATAAAAAATTCTTCTCCTTTATAACCCAATGTATTTTTAATAATTAACTAATTTCTTATCGAAAACCTAATCCAAATTAACAGCGAAAATAGGCTTCAATTTATGGCCTTTATTTACCAAAAAAAAAAAAACCCCCCACTTAAATTTTTTAACCTATCCAAGTCCCCAATAATCTATTAATTTAGTAGCATCCACTGATGAATGAGCATTGATTCAATAAAGAACTCAGGGCTCACTTTGTCTATATTACTGCAACTTACCATTCACTTTTCGTTCAATTTGTCCAATTCATCTTTAAAACTTCTAATTATTACCAATAGATAAATCTTTGCAGCTTTGTAGTTTATACAGTTCTGAGGTGCCTATAATCAGGAAAAAATAAAGAAAAAAATCGGAAAGTAATCATTGACAAAAGGCAAAATCAACAACGAAACAGAACAGAGAGCAACTTTATTTTAATTTAATATACATAAATAACAAACACCTTGGAAAAAATTTCTAAACCCTTCAAAGGGAAACAAAAATATTAAAATAAAAACGTAAGATAGAGAGAGGAGAGAGTACCTTATAGAGAATGGAAAACAAGAATTTAAGCGAAGAAATTGCCGAATTTATATAGAGCTGGAAGTCTGTGTTTGTTAATGAAACGACAATAATCATGTCGTTCGATTCAAATTTCTAAAATTTTTAAGCAAGGTTAGTGGAAGTAGGTTACCCGACCCGAGTCTCTTTGAAAAGATCCGATCCGAGTATCTGAACCACGTTATTTTAAAATTTTAAGCTGATTATGTCAAAAAAGAAATAAGCTGATTATTTTCTTTTAGAAAGACAGGAATAAAGAAACTATAATGATTACATGTTTCTTCGGTACACATCAAGTTAGAATATTATGGTGTTCTATTTATAACACAACACTAGTTACTCATTTTCTACAATATAATTTAATACAATAATTAAAATGAGTATGGCGAATGTGTCATGTTATTCACTAATAGCATTGTCAACATTTGTCACCGTCCTCCTCAAAGTCATATATGAAAAGGTGTCAACTGTGGTTGCATAGTATCAGCGACGGACCCAGCACCCGACCAGGGGGCGCAACCGCGGGTGCTGGGCTCCGACGGAGCAGTTTGGGAGTTCACTTCGCCGGCGCCGGGTTTGTCTTCCTCATCTCATCTCCCGTTCTTTTTTGTTTGTTTGTTTGTTTTGTTTTGAAATTGGGCCAATTTGGCCCAATCCATCATCTTTTGTTTTTTTTTTTTTTTAAATTTTGTAATTGGATTGGGCCATTTGTTCTGGGTTCAATCCTTAATTATATAATATATAGGCCTAACCCAAATCCCATTATCCCTTCATTCGAATTCGAAATCGAAATCGAAATCAATCCCCAAATTCCCAATTCTTCACCTTCTCCAATCTCTAAAGTCTCACCCGCTGCTGTCGGAGTGCTGGTGGGTGAATTCGTCCACCACCACCAGTTCGGCCAGCCCGCCGTCAGGTTGCAATCGCCCGTAACCCCGTCTCCGTTAGCAAACTCAACCCCTACCATTTGGTGAAATCGTAAGTTTTGGATTTTTGATATTAATTTTTTTAATGGATTTGCAAAAATTAACTGTGTTCTATACAAATATACAATGTGTGTGTACTAAAAGGTGTATGAAGTTCTATCATCTTCCGGATTTGTTTTTTTTAATGTCTGGGTCAAAAAGTTGTTTTTGATTGAGTAGGCTATCAATTTTTAAGTTTTTATGAATTATGTTGGTCCTGTCAATTGTCATATTCGATGTTAAATCAAGAAATTTAAATGCAATGAAATGCAAAAAATTCATGTTTATCTGACTTCTTTGCTGATAGGTATACTTGGTTCTTCTGCAATCAGTAAATTTGTC
>CAIGRT010051698.1:0-14537 GCA_903798405.1 Fraxinus platypoda | reverse complement strand
TAACGGAACTCGGGGCGTTACACCAACGCTGGCGTACCACCAGCCCGTATTTTTCCCATCTTCATTAAATGTAAAAAGAGAATTGAGCTGAGCTACACTTAGTTCAAGGTGATCTAATTGATTTCACAAAATTAAGGTCGCCACTAAAGTCCTCCACCCGTTAGGGTAAAGTTGTGTAGGGGCTATTCCCCACGAAGAAAGAAATTTACGTATGATCCTAGGGAATGAAGTCTTAAACTAGCATGGAGAATAGCTGAATTCAAAGCTATACATCCAATAGGTGGAGTGTTAGCTCGGTTGAATGAGATTGGTATTACTAATTCTACTGAACTAGGGATACTATACTTAGCCCTCAAACTGGCAAGCATGTCCCTTGTAACCACCGACCTATAAGAATCTGCCCCTCATTCCTGAGTGTTTCCCTCATTACCCCCCTGAGATCCCACCTCTTCCATTTCACTGTTTTGGTCCATATTCCTAAAAGTATTTAATTGTTTTGGGTAAACCGAGATGATAGGAATTGGTGTTAATACCTCTTGACAATCTGAACTAGCGGAAGAAGAAGGTGAATAAGGTACTATTTCCTCCTATTGGTTACCCCAGGAATGTACCCTCGATTCGTCTGAACTCATATAAACTACTGGGGTAAGAATCAATGAAAAGGGAAAAAGACAAAAATGTATTTTTTGTTAAAAAGAATACCTAAATATGGACGACCTCACTCAGGGAATAGATAAGAATGCAAAGAAATTTTTTTAGAAAGCAAAAGTCTGAAAAAGATGAAAGTGAAAGTGAGAAAATGAGGGTGTAAAAAGTCATTTAAAGGGAAGGAATATTAAAAGGCGTGATCTGGGCTGTTGGATGAGGAAATGGAGGGAAAATAAATGGTTAGATTTAATTATCTCCGAACGACATCGTTTCGTTGAAAGCTTCCAGAAGAAGAAACTAAGTATGCATGACAGCTCATTGGCGAGTTATGGCACAACACGTGTTCATGTCATTTATTGCTATAATGATTCTGGAAATGAAAAAAATGAGCCAAGTACGCTCAAGGTCAGTCCGTCGCCAAGGCAAACACTGGCCTGGGAGGGTAACTGTTGGCATCCGAGCTCCGAGGTCGTCGAGATCAGTTTGTTACACGCGCTAAGCTCATGCTACTGCGAGATCGGATTTGTGAGATCAGCTCGGATTACGCTATTTACTAAGGTTTGAAGGGACATAATGTTTAAAGATTCCTTACACATTGTACAAACTATCAATCGATAAGTGACATATGGAAGATCTTACATCAGTACCCAACAATTCAACCAATTATATGTCTTAGCTTCCTTCCCTAAGTAATTCATTAATTGTTGGGGACCACGTGTAAGGTGAACTCATGATGACCTGACAAGCCGAGCTCATTAAACCAGTCCAAACATGCCAATGATATACTTTCTCAGCTCAGTACTGTAGCTGATAAGACAGGAAAACGAAGTTTGCATGCAAATCTTTCTCTATAAAAGGGCAAGAGAAAGAAAGGAAACATATACTTCATATTTCAAATATCTCCTTATACATATAAAAAAAAAAAAAGCAAACGCTTGTAGTTACAATGATAACATACAAATCACTATCAAGAAAATTCTTATGAACATTTTAAATTGGCTTGAATCTTGTTCTTACAACTTTCAACGTCAACAGAATGTATTTAAACATTTTTTGTAAAAAGTTTCAAAATAAAAAATGATACTCCATTACAACTATTAAAAGTGATCACGGTAAAGAATTTGATAATATTGCCTTTGATAATTTTTGTAATGAAAATGGATATTAAACTATTACTCGGCTCCCAGAACTATTCAATAAAATGAGGTAGTAGAAAGGTACAATTGCAAATTGTAAGAAATGGCTGGGATTATGCTTAATGAAAATAGCTTGTTAAAATACTTTTGAGTCGAAACTGTTAATACCGCTTATTACATTGTAAATAGAATTTTAATTAGTCGAAAGAAAACTAAAACTCCATATGAGCTTTGGAATAAATAGAATTTCAAATATCGGTTATTTCAGAGTATTTTGTTGCAAATGTTTTATTATGAACACAAAAGAGAACTTGGAAAATTTTGTTTCAAAATTCAATATTGGAATCTTTCTAGGATATTTATCGACTAGCAAAACTTATAGAGTCTTTAACGAAAGAACTCTAGTCGTTGAAGAATCGATGCTATTACTTTTGAAACTAATCCTCTTGATCGTGAAAATTGTATTGCAAATGATGTAGGATTAAAAATTCATTTCCAACAAATGAATATTCAAGATCAAAATAAGGTAGATCCAATAGATGAACACAAGGAAGAAGCAAAAGTTCAACAAAGTGAAATAAAACCTTACGAAGTACCAAATGATCCGACTCTACGAAAAGTATGGAGGTTTGTTCATTCTCATCCAAAATAACTAATAATTGGTGATCCATCCAAATGTATAACTACTAGAGCTTCTACAAAAAAAATCATCTTAATTGTTGTGCTTTCATATCACAAATTGAACCAAAAAACTTCAAAGAAATCGAGTTTGATGAATTTTGGATTCTAGTTATGTAATAAGAACTAAATCAATTTGAAAGAAATCATGTTTGAGATTTAGTCGCTAGACCAAATGATCAAACCGTTATTGGTACAAAGTGGATTTTTAGAAATAAACGATATGAAAACGGAATAATTATGCGTAACAATACTAGATTAGTGGCCAATGTTACAATCAACAAAAAAACATTGATTTTGAGGAAACTTTTTCACCGATTGCTAGATTAGAATCTATTCGCATGCTTCTTACATTTACTTGTCATAAATGATTCACTCTTTATTAAATGGATGTCAAAGTACATTTCTAAATCACTATATTCAAGAGGAAGTTTATGTAGAGAAACCACTCGGCTTTAAAGATCACAAGTATCCAGATCATGTTTTTAAACTTAGAAAAACTCTTTACTGTTTAAAACAAGCTCCTAGAGCTGGTATGAAAGATAGAGAAAACTTATAATTTCAAACGATTTTTCAATAGGAAAAGCGGATTATACCCTCTTTATCAAAACCAAAAAGGATGATATGATAATCGTTCAAATTTATGTTGATTATTTTTGGTACGACTAATATATAAAGTCTATGAGAAGAATTTTTGAAATGTATGAGCAAGGAGTTTGAAATGAGTATGATGGGAAACCTCAAATTCATTTTTGGACTCCAAATTAGACACTCTAATGATGAGATATTCGTTAGTCAACATAAGTATATATTGGATATACTCAAGATGTTTGAAATGGAAGACTTGAAACCAATGAATACTTTGATGAGCACAACCATAAAATTGGACAAAGATGATCAAGGTATTTCCGTTGATGTAACTAAATATTGAGGTATGATCGGATATCTTCTTTACTTAACCACGAGTAGACCCAATATTATGTTTTGCGTATGTTTATGCGCAAGATTTCAATCAATTCTTAAAGAATCACACCTTAGTGCCATAAAAAGAATTTTTAGATATCTTAGTGGCACTAAAACCTTAGGCCTTTGGTATCCAAATGGCACACACATTGATTTACTTACCTATTCGGATGCCAATTCGGCCGGTTGCACCATTGATCGCAAAAGTACTAGCGGAACATGTCATTTTCTAGGCTTTGCACTTGTGTCGTGGTTTAGTAAGAAACAAAACTCTATTGCATTATCTCCCGTCAAAGTCGAGTACATCTTGGCCGTTAGTTGTTGCGCACAAACATTATGGACGAAACAAACCCTTAGCGATTATCACTTATCATTTGATCATATACCTATAATGTGTGATAACACTAGTGGCATAATTTATCGAAAAAAATCCCATATTTCACTCTCAAACAAAACACATTGAGATTAGACATCACTTTCTAAGAGATCATGCACAAAAATGAGATATTGTATTGGAATTTATAAATACGGAAAATCAATTTGTTGACATTTTCACTAAACCTCTAGTGCTTGATCGTTTCTCACATATTCAAAGAGGTTTGGGCATTATTGATGAGTTCGAAATACATGGCCAAACTAAATTCATACTATGTGTTCTTACTTGATTTTTTTTCTATATGCTTAGTTTAGTATGGTGTTAAAAAAAGAAGTCCGGCCGACCGGACTATAGGGATTTCCCATGTGTTAGGCTCTTCCGCCCCTCATTTTTCACTCATTCTTCTTCTTTTTCTCCTCCATAGATCTACCTCCAAATTCATCATATCCATCGTTAATCTTCAAAATCTCACCAAGATTTCAAAAACCCATTACTTATCTCTTCAAAACTCTTAAAATCCATATTTTTCTTCCACTACAACTTTAGTTTCTCTCATTTTGATGGTCGACCGCCTTCTAAATTTTCTTTCTTCCACTTTTTATCATGCCAAGGGTCAAAATACCGGAAAAGAAACCAAGGAGGGAGAGGTTTCCAACTTCTTCATTGGATGACGAACCCGAGGTGCTGGAAAATCATTTGGATAAATCACTCATATTTATAGGTAAGATCGTAGATTTTGCGAATTTTACATTTCAAGCACCTGCATTTCATGAAGAAGAATTCTTCATAAGCATGGTTTGGCTCTTGATTGCATCGATAGAATAAAATGCTTATCCTAAGTTTATGAAAGAATTTTTCAAAAATAAGGTTTATACTCCTCGTACGGGTACCATTTCTTATTTTCTCAAAAGAAAAATGATTACAATTACCAAAACTCTTTTACGCTCTCTCATTGAGCTCGAAAAATGTGTGAATCAAGTGTTTTGTCATATGGCTCACCTAACCCTTGACGATTATAATCCTATCATTGCATGTCGTAGAGTGACCGAAATTGTTTTTGAACATCCGATAAAACTTAGTTCAACCAACTCACTTTACCTTGTAAAGTTTTACACATCATCATTGCCCACGTTATCCTTCCTAGGAAAGGTCATCTTGAAGAAACTACTCACTTCGACCTATTCCTTCTTGGTTCCTTATTGTCGGGCGAAAAATTAGATTTTCCAACAATTTTCATTGGTCACATGAAAATCGTCTACTACGTCACTCGCATCAAGGCTTTACTCTTTGGCATACTTCTTACTAAAATTTTTAAACATTTTGAAATCCCTTTAAATGATGAGGTCTTCGTTTCATTCAGTCCCACCGACATTATTAATATTCATAATCCTAAACACATGAAAATTGTCCAGGAGAGTGGGCAATAGGTGGCCCATACTAAGGGAGTTGATCCGAACTCGGGACCTTCGACTTTACCCTTGAAAAGAGATGAAGACGACATCAGTAATGATCATGGGGATGACACAGGTTCCTAGTCCTCCTCATGACATCCCAGGATCGAGTGCTCTTCACCTTCAGACGATTTTACTTTTACCAATGATCACTAAATCTCCTCAACAGATGCATCAATTCACTTACATCCTCCATCGACAGGCTTTCAGGATGCTTTACCAAATGCAAGTTTAACAACATGCAATACAAGCTCAAGAAATAGCGATGCAGGCTCAACACGATGCCTTTTATGCTTGCTACAACACTCAACAAGAGGCAATGCAGGCTCAACAAAATACCTTTTATGCTTGGTTCGATGCACTCTTTCCACAATCGCCTCCTCTGGAGTCTTAGACGTGATTTAATGCATTTTTATTTTAGTCCTTATTTTGATCTAATATCTTTGTATCCATACCTTTCGTAAACTTATGCTTTGACTTGCCTATGTATGCGATATCCTATATTTTGCATTTTTTTCTCAGCTTTATGTGCTTACTTAAGGGGGAAAACTTACATTGTTTCCTATGGATTTTTTTAATATTAAATGCTATATATTTTTGCTTATGACAAAATGGGGAAATATATGAGATGATATGCTTGATGAAAATGTGATGATAAAAAATGTGTGCCTTGATTAAAGTAAATGACTATTGGTTTGTAAAAAATATGGGGAATATATGGATTACATGCAAAATTTAAGATTTATATTCCTTATCAATGGTTCAATATTACTTTGCAAATCATTTTGTTTATCATAATAAAAAATGGGAAAATTGTTAATTCATGGTTGATTATAACATTAAAGTTTTGATTATCACAAACAGGCTAATCTTATTTACTAACAAGTTGAATTTAAGTGATTATAGTTTTTCAAAGCATGCGATGAAAAATTGATCGATGGTCGTCAAAAGATCAAAAGCTATAATCACAAATCGGACCCATGAAGGAATTTAATATCGAAGTCACACATTAAAAAACTTAAGAGCCAAACTTCGGAGCAAGATCAAGGATTTAATTTCTTAGATAAAATGTAAATGTACTAACATTTTGATATTTGGTAATGAATGCTTAAGCCAAAAATTCTTTTGTGAATTAAAAACAATTTTGTGCATTAAAAATCATTCGAATACAATGATTTGATCAAATGTAAAAATGACTTTTTAAAAATGATATTTGGACTTGGAAAACATTTTTTTATCTGGAAAAGTTAGTTAAAAATACTTTCCAAAAGTCCATGTCTTTCAAAACATTCGAATCAGAACAAATGGGGCCAAAACGTAAAAAGATCGAACTGCCGGGCGATCGACCGGAAGTTTTCTATAGTCCAAAATTTGACCGGCCTCTGATTTTTACTGTACAAATGGTTATATTGATAATCCTTCTCTTGTGGAAAGATAGTACAAATTCAAAATACATTCAAAATACTGCATACAAATTCAAAATACAATTCTGGTTAATAGAGATTAAAATCAGATTTTTAGCATATTTTGATAAAAGTTGATGCAATGTGTGGTTGAAAAGTTGTCGGTGACATAAAATTTCTATTTAAAATTAATTTTTAACTTGAACTTGAATTGAAATCATGATTTTAAGTTTTACCAAGAAGGGGCTAAAACGTACGTTATCTCTAGCATTATATCCACAAAAATTGCAGTCATTTTCTAGCCCGTTCAGCCATTGATTTGTGCAATCATAAGTATAAGATGACTCAATTTTTTTCAACTTCCAGACGCCGTATACATTAGCTTTCGAGTTCCGCTAGAAGAAATTGTTGTTAATCATCATAGGATTCCAATAGGTCGAGACATATAATTGTTGAAATTTTTTATAATCATCATAGGATTTAGATGAATCAAGACATATAATTGTTGAACTCTCATGGCGTTCATCTTCTGCAACAACATCAAGCATTCTCCACTTGTTGAACCACATTTTCTTCAAAAGCACGATTTATTGATTTTAGTGAATGAAGTTGAGCATACTCCACAAGTTTGATAGAATACTCTATATTTATACTCGTATGGCTAATATTACCAATATTCGTTTTGAAGACGAAAGAGCAAGTTCGTGAAAGTATAAATCTATTATTAGAACAAAGGAAATATTTTACTGATTAGAAATTGTTGGTAGGAGTTCACAAATTAGCACAAATCAACCAAATATATATGTGCAAGAAATAAGAAACAAACTGAAATATAAACTTCAAGAATCTGTAAAAATACGAACTCAAGAATCTGAAAATAGCTACAGGAAACTTATCTTTATTATTCGAATCACTAATCTAGTGCAAATCACAACCAAAGTGAGATTAAAAGAAGTGGACACTCAGACTAGACCAATTATTACACAAAATAAGAGATCTCTCTTCGCAACACACGGTTCACACAAGAACCAACCCTCAAACAATGAAATCACACAAGATTTACAAGCTATTGAGAGAAAATCAGAAATCAAATGAGAATATTTGATTTTAGCAGAGAAGAAGAGAACAATGAAGCAAACAGCGCAGCAGAGAGAAAATAGAAGAATCTCGAAGCCAAAATCGTCTCAATCTCAAACCCTAGAAGCCCTTTTAAATGAGTTACCTAATAGCCACCAATCCAACGACGTTGAAGGCGACACATGGCAACATCACAAGCGTCCAAATAAAAGATAAAGAGAAACACAACTTTAAGCAAGCCAACAAACATGTTTTAAACCAATTGAAAGATGGTTGGGCCTTCAATTCCAGCTGGGCCATCATTTTCAGCCCAATGGTCTTTTTTAGCATCATTGTGCCACAAATTCCCTTCAAAAATATATAATTAGGGTTTTCTTTGGTGGCAAGATTTCCAAAGGAAAGATTTTACCATTTGAATAATATTATTAAGATTTTACCGTTTTAGTTCGGTTTGAAAAATGTATTACCATTAGAAATCTCTCTCTCTAAATTTGATTGAAGCCATCAAGAAAAGGAGTTAAGCCAATTTGTCAAAAATTATTGCCCACATATTTGACTGTTTTTCAAATAATCCAATGACAAAATGCCATATGGCATTCTATCAAGGAAGATGACAATTTTTTGAAGTAATGTTATTCGTATTCACTCACTACGACAGTCGCCCTACGTGGTATAATATGACAGGTGGTTATTTTATCCATTAATATAGTAGTTTTTTATTAACCAATGCAACAATGAACCACCTGTCATATGTATGCCACGTAAGGCGACTGTCGTAGTGAACGATTGTGAATAACATTATTCATTTGTTTTTTTAGAATTACATCACTAGTTCCAACTGTGAATACAATTATTCTCCGACTGTGAATTACATCACTGGTTCCAACTTATTGATATACTTAGAATTTGGTCCTAACATATTTTCCTTAGTAGCATTGAGTGAACCTTGAAATTTTATAGCCGTATTAGTCCCTAATCGATGAAATCACCCCTTTCGAATATATCTAACAATTACGTATTTTTGTAATTATTTTTAAATATTAAATTATTTTTTTTTATTAAATTATTTAGAACTTCTAGTGCAGACAAACTAAATTATGAATTTAAAGACTTGTCTGATAGCCAATCCCTCAACAAAAAAAGAAAGAAAGAAAAAAAGAAGAACTACTTTTATATGTAACAATTATGCAATCATATAGAAATAAGTCAGACAATCACCCTAAACGTGATTGATGTAATATGAAAATCTATTTGCTTGAATGGCAATTCCCCTTCCCCTTGTACAGGGGAATTGCTGTTAGATTCCCTACAGGTACTGTGCTGGTTGATATCTATAAAAAATGGGAGATTCTAGATGTACACCTCATGGTGTACATAACCATGTTAACCATGTACACCCCCCTCACATGGAGGGGGGCCCACACATAATAAAATATTAGTGGACCCCCCTCCATGTGAGGGGGGTGTAGATGGTTATGTACACCATTGTGTACAAGTAGCTTTATTCATAAAAAATCTGGCAGCACTTCTTCTGTACGTCTAGCACTTTCCCGGCTTGAGATGCCTTGACATGAGTACCGTTATGAATATAATTTTTATAGTATTTGAACCTCTATGTGAAACTAAAAGCAAAGAATATGAAAGAGAAGAAAAGAAAACTAAAGAAAATAAATGAAGACTTGGGGTGCGAACAAAATGGTAAAGGGTTTCAAGCACTAGAAAAATATGAATTTTTAACGTCGCCAAGGAGATGGTGTTTCGAGTTGAATCAGTGCTTGCACAACAGTCACAATGCCTTCTATCTTTTCAGAGATTCGGATGATACTGTCAATGGGCACCAAAAGGGTCGCATCCGCCCCAAACCGCGACTAAACCACATGTTAGCAATTGAGTATAATCAAAATGGGCTATAATCAGAGAAAAGTCGAATGATAATGAAGAAAACAATCTGTATACCAAACCAACTGCTGGAAAGTGTTACAGGTGTGAAAAGCTCAAAAATAAATCGAATGAGTTTCCTAAACGAAGACTAGTACATGTGGTAGATACGCTTAATGAAGAGGATGAGAATTGATAAGTTTATTTTATACACTTATTTGAAACCTAAAATATCGATATTTGATAATTATTTTGACAAAATATATCTTAAATTGTTGTATTTTATGTTATATAGGTAAAAACTAAATGGTTGAATGAGGAATTGGAAGAAACAAAAGAAAAATCAAGGAAAAAAAGGTAAAGTCCAAAGTTTGAGGACCAAATTGTAAATATTCAATAGTTGATTTGGACCACAAGAATATACTTTGAAGATTCCTAGGAGACAATTGGATGGAATTAGAACTAGGAAAAAGAATGAAATATGATCAAAATATTACTAAAATCAATTTCCAATCGCACAAGTTGTATTTCAGATTTATTCGGAGATTGAAACCCATTTTTGTCATAATAAACGTTTGAATTAGAAAAATTATATTTCTAACAAGACTTTTGAGTTAGATTTTCAATGCACTTTGAATCATCCCAATCGGATATCGGGAGAGAAAGTTATGGTCAAAATACTGACTATTATGCAGAGACAAAAAAAATCCGCACGCGAATGCAACTTCCTTATTAGATTGGAACTCTTTTGGAAACTAATTTGGACGTAATTTTCAAACAATTTTCTACCCCTACAAATACCTAAAGTAGAATACATATTAGATACCTCTCATATGCATCTCATACTCTAATATTTATCAATTATTATCATCAAATGAGGAAAATTCATAATTTTTGCGAGAGAATTGGAGAGGATTTGCAAGAATTCATCAAGTGAAGATTCAAACTTCATTTTTGGGCAAATAAGAGAATGTGCAAGTGGAGATTCACCAAAAAACTATTGAAGAGATTTAAAATTTCAAAATTCATCTTCATCTTCTCAATTTATCAAAAAATTGGGTTATGTCTTTTCATTTAAATATGATTTCTTGTAATTTCAATATATTACACTAGTTTTATACATTTTTAGGATGAGATGAACCCTTTTCTGATATTTTTAGTTTTTAATATTTTGACTTTAATTTGATTTAATTTGTGGATGTTTATTATCGTTTTTATTCTTTTCAATTGCTTGATCACCAATTTAATTGTTAGTTGATTTTATTGTTATTGAGAGAGACAATAGAGTTAAGTACAAGATATTTTAAGATTCGATAGATGATATAGATATACCTTTATATTTTATATGATTTCAATAGGCGTTCTTGCACTTGTTAATGCATTTATCATGTTTACATCTTTCATCGAGAGATAGAAAAGTCACATGAGGGGAATAAATTTGATCGCTATTGAGAGAGACTTTCAATTAAATTATGAACATTGACCGACGTGAATGATTTCAAATTTTCACTTTAATTGTTACACTAAAAATGAAATAATAAGGGGAATTCGACATTTTAGCATTGTATCTCACATATTTGATAAACATATTTACTTACTTTCATTAGTTTAATTGATAATTTAGGTATTAGTATAAAAAAATCACAAAANAATCACAAAATTTATTTGCTATTCGATTAAAGTTGCAATTAATTTTAATTCGGTCAAACACATAGTTCTCGTAGATTCAACACTCTATTCATCATTATATTACTTGATCACGATTTCGTGCACTTACGGGTTTTCAAAAGATCAAGGATCCAAAGGAAGAGTACATTGATGAAGTGTGTAGAGATGAACAATGAGACTTTGTGTGCATTGGGCAGAAAATCTTATGCTCGCCCAATCAGGAAGAGTTAACTTGGACGTAGGAAAAAATATTTCAGGCCAATTGCAGAGTCTGTAATGTTGCCTACAGTCTGATCATAGATAGTTGCAGTTGTGAGAATCAAATCCACAAGAAACAGGTGGATGATTTGAAGCTTCCAATCGACACATCTGACTCTATCACATTGGTTGGATTAATAAAGGATGTATAGTCAGACAACTCGAATTTATAAGCTACCTTTGTCCATGTGGACCTTTTACAAATCAGAAGTTATTATGATATTACTTAGATGGATGTATGTCATGTTCTATTTGGTAGACCGTAGTAATTTGATACGGATGTTATAATAAAGGTAGAAAGAACACATATATATTTAAGTGAAAGGATAAAACAATTACGATTGCACCAACACGGAGGGCACAACAAGCTTTCCAAAGTGGAAGGGAGGAGCTCTCTTGACTATTACAAATTCAACCAATGAGTTTTCCTCTGATAAGCCTTTGTATCCCGATCTCAAGGTCGAGTTGTTCTGAAGTGGACGAGAACGATGCAGAATAGTTAGAAGAGAAAGTCATATATCAGTTGGAAAATAAAAGAAATAAGAAGCATATACGATGTTGTGTGTAACTTTTAGCACGGTTGTCAGATTTTCGCGAACGAGTATAATCCAAAAGCATTTTTCTATTTTACACATTTTTTTCGAACACGTCATCAAACTTTTGGGGTAAAATTCCATCGTGTAGGGGTCCGTTTAGCATTTTTTTAATTTTGAGATAGCTTAATGGTATTTTCATTTTTTTTTATTTTTTTTATTTTTTTTTTCAGTCTTTTAGTTCTATTCAAATTATATTCACACTACAATTTGTATTTCTTGTTCCACCTTTTAATTACACTCATGGTTCTTAATCTTTGCTCTTTATAACGTTTATTTTCTTTAACTTTATTTTCGTCTAATTCTTTTCTTCAACCTTCCCTAAATTAGTACATCTCGTCCTTCTTGATGATTTATATCAAAATATTTTTTCACACTTGTTATTTATTTATTTTTTAAAAATATGATGGAAAAATAAGTTCTTTTACGTTATTTCAAAGGGCTTTTGAACATAAAATTGCTATATAATACAAAATGTGTTAACAAATGGATAGTTTGAAGATAAGAATGCCATGAAAAATTGTTACGAACATAAGTGTTATAATGAGCAAATATTCAAGTGCTTAACTGCAATTAAAATATAGTGTGTCAATTAAAAATTATGATGATAATATAATCATCCTCGGTTTGCAATGTCTTAGTTTTATTCGGATGTATCTACAGAATTATGATTTCGATTTGATTATGATTCTTTTTAATTCTTTAAATAATTTTTAAAGGTTTTAAGGCACTACATTCTTTTCGATAAATAATATTTCAGATTTTCTTGGTGAATTTCAATAATTCTCACATTCATTGAAGCGAAATTTAAACAACACTCATTCGTATGATACAAACAAGACCCTTTTTATTATTATTCACGTTTCCATACCGCGTGATTAGTTAATAGATATTGATCGATTTTCATGGAATAATTTTTGTTTTGAATCGAGAATAAGAGGTTTAATGTATCAGTATAAACTAAAACAACTGAATTTAACGGCCATGTATCTCAGACAATTCACAGAATAAAACCCTAATGAGAAAATTCCAAAAAAAAAAAAAAATACAAAAAAAAATCTGAAATTAACTCTATGTATCTTGCAAAGATTCATCGTGAAAGACTTAATCAAGAGCAATAGGCATCTCAAACCGGCAAATAGGACAGTAGTGACTTCTTTTTAGCCAACTTGAAATGCAATCACCGTGGAATACATGCCTGCACGGCAAGGTCGAAACAACTGTCCCCTTTGAGATCTCTTCCAAGCATATCGTGCAACTTTCTATCTCAATGCCATCTTTCTTATATTCCATCTCCTTCTTTTGTAGTGACATGATTGCGTCCATGCTCGTGGGCACCATATCGACGCCATCACTTTCCTCGAACACCTCCTGCAATGCCCTTTCAATCAACCGTGTTTCAAGAACCTTCCTTATTTCCACAACTATAAACTTCTTCCACCGCGTGAGTGCGAAGTTAGTCAGAAGACTAGAAAGTTGTTGTTCAAGGCTCCGAGGTGTTATATCATAACTTGCTAGTTCCACGTCGAGAAATTGTTTCAAATCAGAATACAATGCAGATGATTCGAGAGAAATAGTTTTCGAAGTCTCTGGTTCTCGAGTTTCCGTAACAGATTCCAGGAGTCCCACATCATTAAACTTAAGCAAGCGTTTTGTGGTCTGGAAACGGAATTCGACGAGAAGATGATTTGTTGATATGGGTGAATGAACAGGCTCTGGAGAGTAATCCATATCTATAAATGTATGGCGTCTATGGTATTCCATATTTCAAGATTTGAGAGAAGAAGACAGTAAAGAGTTCGTAGAGCAGAGAAACTTGATTATGAGAGAGAAACTTTGATGTGAAAGAGAAAACTATAAATAATTATATAGAACGTTCTTGGTTAGAGCAAAATCCTTTTCCAGATAGAATTCGAACTAGTGGAACCTATAAGGAAACTAAACATAACGTAATGTACAATATAAGGAAATAATTTCGGGTAGCATATTATCCAAAATCAAGGTTGGACGATTTCTTTTACTTTATATGTAATCGAGTGAATATTTATGATAATATTTGACTTGAAAAAAGGTCTCGAATTGTAGTTAATTGATGTGAATTCATCTCATGCTCTTCCAGCTTGCGTTTGTTTGATAGAATATCCTTCAGAAATTTAGCATAGCTCGGCATCTGGAATAGTGCATCAGCAAATGGGACATTTATGTGAAGCTTTTTGAAGATTTCGAGAAATTTTTTATATTAGTGCTCCATTTTATGTTTCTTCAGCCTTTGAGGAAACGGAATGGGTGGCTCATAAGGATTCACCAGATTTGTTGTTTTACCCAATGAGACCCCCGAGTTCTCCTGCGGTGTACTTTTCGTTGTTTGCTCATCTTTTTCCACAGATTCTTCTTCTATCAAAGGTGTT
>CAIGRT010051695.1:0-18565 GCA_903798405.1 Fraxinus platypoda | reverse complement strand
ACAATTGGGAGATATCTTCACAAAAACTCTAAATGGGGTTCGGGTTGATTATTTTTGTAACAAGCTGGACATGATAAATATCTATGCTTCAGCTTGAGGGTGAGTGTTACAGATTATATTTCTAGAATAAGAAATATATATATTTGATTTTAAGTTATAGGAATTTAACATAATTAGTTTCCTTCCTAATATAGGATTGTAACTTGTATATATACCTAAGAGATTGTTGAATACAATTGAGAAAAGTAATTTTTCCTCCCATCTTACAACCAGCATCCTGTTGAGAAACAGAGGCAGAAAAATGATTAACAGAATTAGAAGTAGAAGAATTGTGGAAACTTTCTCTAGGCCTTGGCTTATAACCGTGTGGATAACCATGGATTTTATAACATTTATCCACCGAATGTCCATGGTACTTGCAATGAGTACAGTATGGTTCCTTCTTTTTGAAATTGGAAGTGTTGGCTCTTGAAATGTTATTGCGAAAACTGGAGTGAATAGCATTTTTGGAGCTATCAGTTCCAAAAGCAAAAGCAGCGGCTCCAGTTGAATCAACTCCAATGGATTGTGCATTTATTTTCCTCTTGAGAAATCAGTGCAAAGACTTTATTAATAGGAAGTAAAGGATCCATTAGTAATATCTGACCCCTAGCTTGAGAAAACGAGTCATTCAGCCCCATAAGGAATAACATAATGTATTCCATCTGATAATGGTTATTTAGCTCCTTAACACCTTCGCAGGTACACTTACCACATCTACAATTGGGTCGAAAATTGCTCAATTCCTCCCATATGGTTTTGAGTTTAGTGAAATACACACTAACAAAGTTTTGATCTTGGATGAGGTTCATCAACTCCTTCCTTAACTAGAAGATTCGTGGTCCATTAGTGTGCTGGTATCTCTCCTTAAGGTCATTCCTGATTTCATATGCTGTACTTGCATAGATCACGCTGGCCGAGATGTCCCTCGAGACTGCATTGAGAATCCAAGATATCACCATATTGTTATTCCGGATCCATGAATTAACCAGGTCAGAATCTGCAGCTTCTGGTCTCTTAATAGATCCATCAATGAAGGACAACTTGTTTTTAACTGATGGACGACCAACCAGAATTGTTTTCTGGATGTGATGATTCCATGGTGAATGAAAATAGAAAGTAGAAGAAGTTTGTAAGAAAAGAATGGAATCAATGAAGGTAATGGGAAAAGTTATGAATAGAAAGTGGGGAATTGCCCTGATTGTTTTATTTCATCAGAAAGATTCAAATCACAAATGGATTTACAATGCATGTATAAATAGACAAAAAATGGTAGAAGAAAGTGCCGACTTTACTAACTAATTACCAACTGGAGGAAGTAAACTAACTGACAAACCAACCAACTAACTAACTAACTATACACATGCAAAAAGAGATGATTTAAAGAACTCTAATAATAACTATGCTTACGAGCTTATGTTTTTAGCTTGATCATATTTGGTCAAATAACCAAATATTTCAGCCATAACCGAAAACTATAAATATTGCAAGAAGGTTAAAAGTAAGAAGCAATTGCTACGATTGTTTATACCGATAACGAGAATAGGAAGAGGTTGATAATCTTAAAAAACAAAGCAAAAAGAGGGAAAAGAGAGAGAAAGTGGCTAGGGTTTCAATGAACCAAAATGCTTAACCTTCAAATGAAGAATACAATAGTTTAAATAGTCTAACCAGGAAAATGTCTAAACTACCCTAACCAAACAAGCAATATAACAAGACTACCCTTCTACCAATATGCCCTTGTTTGTTTCCACTTTTAAGTAGAATTCCTACCGTTGCTACAGTAATGTAGCAGCAATCTTTGACCTCTTACTATCATAGTGAGTGGGCCCCAATGTTTTGAAAAAAAGGGTAAAAAAAAATTGATTTTTTATGTTAAAACAATTCGAAACAAACAGGGGCATAATACATAACATAAACACAAAACATAAATGTAATAGATAAATACTCTTACAGAGGTAAGTTCTTCTAGACAAAGGTTGATGTTTTCTCATTGCCTATCTTTTTTCTCTTAGAGATGCAATGAAAGACCAGATATAAAGTATGGAGCGTTTTCAAGAACTATAGAGTGACAACTTTCTCGTCACTTCAACAAATAAAATATAATTGAAAATCTACATTTTGCAGAGTAGACGACAAAGATTGATATATTTTTGTTATTTGGAGGTGGTGGTGGTGGTGGTGGTGGTGGTCTTATACTTCTCTGATCAGTTAGATAAAGGCAAGATTGTGTTGAAATCGGTCACAAATCTTGTTGGATCGTCCTCCTTTTATAATTTGTACATGTGGAAATAAAATTCATTTTGTAGAGATTGCTAAGCTGCACATGCAAGAATCTATAGATATCAAAGTTGTAGTGGAAGATAAGAATAGACCAAGTCCCCACCTCAACTCAAAACCCAATGCCAAAATCCATTCAAGAAAAAATTTAAAATGCAGATCACAGCATTTATGCATATAAGCACTAAGGAAACCAAAATCAAGGCAGCACGCTATTATCAAGCAAGGTCAAGTCAGAATTCCATAATTATTCTACTGAATAACATCCGTTTAAGTAGTTCAAATAATATAACAATGTTTTGAATGGTCTTATCAAAACAATATTATACAGAGAAGTCGTTTGAAAAACTATGCCCCTGATTGTTGTAGATTAAAAGCAAATTGTTAGTAGATTTTGAAAAAAAATGATGAAATGTATGATTGAAAAGTTGTGGGACTATGAAATGTGTAGTTAAAATTAATTGTTGACTGACTTGAGATTAGAATCAGATTTTAATTTGTACCAAACAGGGGCTATATATTTTGAAGAATTTAATTTGAGATAAAGGTTTGACCTGAAGATGCCTCGTTGAAGAAAAAGGTTCTCTCTCTATCAGCAGATTGCGGTGAATCTGAACCATGAACACAATTTCTTTGCAAGTCCAGCCCGCACATGGCTCTGATGCTGGGAAAAAGCAGAGACAACCAAAACAACAAATTATAGCCAAAAAGAACAAGAACTGAGCAACAAAAAGTACACAATTTCATAATTTCTGTTATGAAATGATAGGTGATGCAAGAATGGAAAATAAATAACCTGTTCGGATGAGTAACCTTAGCATTATTTGCATCTGTTGGTCCAATCAAAGTACGCCAGTCAGCTATAGCATTCACCTTTTCTAAAACCATTATCAACACTGGACCACTAGTAAAATGAGAGGAGGGAAAACATTAGTGGGAACCCAACCTTTGAAAGGTTAGAATTCATAACAGAGAGTAAAAGAACAAAGTCAGCAGTAGGCACTACAGATAACATCGAATTTACTGACTTTTTGTAGATGGTCCAAGCATTATTAGACCTATTGTTCTCAGCAAGGGTGGAAGGAAAAAACAACTCCACCAATTTCTATCTTTGAAAACATATGACACGAAATCAACAAGTAGCACTTAAAATGTTACAATATGCTTGATGTGCATGCTAAATCTTCCAACATGCGAGATAAAGAGAAAATCTTCACATAATTAGGTTTATTATTACGTACATTGACATTAATCCATAAAGAAATCAGAATCTCGAGATTGTGCCAAATTATTCGGTACCTTGACATGTATTGGACAAGGCTAGGGAAGAAGCTCTTCGTAGCATGCTCTGCATAAAAACTTCGAACAGTTTCCTCATTTAGCTCAAGCAGCATTTCCTGGGTTATGCTGAAGCCAGAAACCAAAATGGCTTTCTTTATAACATCTGTATAGTTACCAGCAACTCCATCTGGTTTTATCATAGCCAAGGTCTTCTCTTTTTCCGCACTGACATTTGCCCATAACCTATTCGTCTCACAATATTAAGAGAGAGTGAGGACATGGCAGAGTGAGCAGACCATTTAAGGAAATGGTACTAAAAAATTCAACAAAGATGAAATATAAGTATATCAAAAGGACACTTGTTTATTAAGCACATTATTGAAACAAACCCCAGTAAATCAGAAAGTAATAGGAGAAAGCAGCTGACTTCGACCTTCAACCACTCGAGAAAATGCAGCTAAAATTATTTCACAAAAATTAATACTTCTGATAAAATAGCAAAGGAAAATGTTGTCTCTGCGGTGGCATTAGCAATCAGAAATGCCAAAATCAAAAGCTGGTAAACTAATGGGTTAACGTTATATTTTCATCATGGCCAAAGGACATATAATCCCTTGAACTCTTTGCTACAGCTGAATCATTTACATATTTTATGTTTTTCCAACCAATAAACAGGAAACAAAAATTCCAGGATAAAATAATCATATGTTACCCAATGTAAGGACCTCAAAGAACAATTCAATAGGAAAAGTTCAAAATCTGAATTTCATGAAAAATAAAATAAAATTCAAAGAGTAGATTGTCGTGATAAAATTAGTATTACTTGTCAAAATTAAAATGAAATTACACAAATTCATATTAAATTTTAAAATAAAAAACAGAGACCACATAGCAAATCAACAAAATCCAATTTTAGCAATCATTAACTAAGCAAGTAATGAAGTAAAAACAAAACTAATAAGCTAGAGCAAAATGACAGAGACCTGAACATCTATGAGAAAACCCTAGATTAGTAGTAATTCCGCTCACCTGTGAGGAAGACGGAGAGTGGATACCAAAAGGAACAGAAACAAGAATCTCGAAAACAACCGAATGAAGTGGAGATCCATGTGAAAATTGAAGAAAAAAGGAAGATTAAAAGGATTCAATTTTTTAACAGTAATTTTATTTTTAAACATTAATTAAGGTGGCAGGAGGAGGAAAAGCAACGTGCACAGTGAAAAAGGCGCGAAAATATATCTTCTTTTTTCACTCTTCGACCTCAAGTTTCTCCAAATACTATTACTGTACCATTTACTGTACATATTTTTTTATTTTAACCGTTTAAAAGATAGAACACAACTTTTTAAAATTTTCTTTTTGGTGCTTTTCGTATCAAATATATTTAATTTACTTGAAAACAAATTAAGTAAATTACATTTTATCCACTTTCGTTCACAGAAAAATAAAAGAAACAAGATACAATCCCCGATACAAATTTGCAACATGGAAGAAGTAGTATGACTTTGATCCGGCAAATGGAGCATGTTTGATAGTGCTTTAATTACTAAATCTGTTTCATAAAATTCGGTATGTTTCTATTTTCACACAGATTAAGAAAATGTAATTAATATAGCCGTTTCATAAAGCATGTTAAGTGGAGCTCAAAATCCAATTAAAATTGAAAATATAGCCGTTATTGGGTCTCATTCATTTAATAAAAGTCAACAATAACTGCTAGTTTTTCAATTTTAATTCGATTTTAATCTTTATCAAACACCCTAATAGTTGAAAATTCATTTTTTCTTTTTTTACACAAATTAAGGAAATGTAATTAACACAAATTAATTTTTTCCTACATTAAATAATAATTTAAATATGATTAGTTTATATTTGTTGATAATAAATAAAGTACATTGAGTAAAGATATATTAGAAAACTACAAAATATTTGTACTTTCACTAAGAAAAGTGATCTAAAATTTTGGACAAACGGAAAATTTACGAGTCACTGAATGGAGGTAATATTAAAGTTCAAATAATCATATGTTATGGATCTTATAAAATATGTAAATAATAAATTAGTAGTTATGAGTCATAAAATGTGTGATCATCTTAAATTGTTAATTTAAGTTTTGGCAAACATGGCATAGCGGGAATAGCTATCTATTTAAAGAAATGCTCAGATGTGTGTAGACTTCCTGATTTTCATTCCGAAGATAAAAGTAAAACTTGAGGGAACAACACGTTTGTGTATATGTATATACATAATACAAAGTTTAGTATGCAATACTGTCAGTACAACAATACAAAATTTTATTTTCTTTTTCTTGCACTATTTAATTCTCTACTAGTTAGCATTGATCACAAGAACAGAGATCACAGACATCACAACAAACATTCAGGCACTCGAAACATGCAAGAGCTGTGCACAGCTGTGTTAAAGCAATTGCACACTGGTCGTTAAGCCGATTGCAAAATTGTAGAAAACACATGCAGCAACACCGATCGGCCAGTCTCCTACCAACTTTTGAAGCGGCCTTGAAAAGCATTGTTGAAGTTTCAAATATCTTGGGTTCTGCTTTTTCTGGGGGAAGATTCTTAGCAGTGGCCTCCAAATTACCAAAGCCAATACCTATATTTCGCAGGACCATGATCTTCTGCCCTTTGAAATCACCTGTTTTCTGCAAATCCATTCCATCAAGACAAGGCTTTCATCAATTTGATAAAACATAATTTTAATAAAAAGATTATTTTGACTAGAATCAGAATTTTCTTTCTGAACACAACTTGTTTTTTGGATACTTAACGTGCAAAGAGGCAGCAGTAATTAAGCCAATCAGAGACTAGAGGACTAAAAGTGATTAGAGCTGATCCAAATTATCAAGATGGAGAAAAATAATAAATTTGATATAATTGTATTCTTTATCCCACTGATAAAAGGTCCATCGCTCTTCCTAAAGATTTTATGTTTCGCTCTTCCTAAAGATTTTATGTTCCCAGGTCAGTGTGAGGATAACTACAGGAGATGATCTTATAAAAATTGTGCAAGACCTTACCTCCTCTACTGCATTTGATTTGGATTGCAGCTTTCTTTTTTCGGTCTCAATTAAAATCATGTTGGTGTACTCCGAACGCACAGCTGTATGTATGCTCAATTTTGCAGCCTAATAAAATATGAACAGCTTAGGTCATCATGATTCGAGTTATCACAACATTTATACTCTGCTAGAAAAGAATAGAATGCCTTCTGGCTTCTGTTATGTAATTCATCTCCATGAAGATTGTCTGTGACATCAGATCAGCATCAACTACTTATAGAATGGTAAAAAAGATTATATGGCAAAACATGCAAGAAATTGCTGTGATGCTGATTTGCAGAAGCAGAAAAAAGTAATACATAAAAATGCAGCAAGAATTCGAATGAACGGTCAATTAGTACCCCCCCTAAGATTTATCTTCATTCAGATATCAAACAATCCATTTGTTACTTTTGTCGTACAATTCTCATTAAAATTGAGAATGCATTGACATACCTTCTCTTCTAGTTTGCTTCCTGACAACCATGCATGAGCTGTAAGTGCATCAATTTGTCTTCTTGCAAATACCTGCTGATATCTAAAGGAAACATTAGAGATTTTGTTCAAGTTTTTTATTCATTCATCACCATCAAAATACAAAAGATTAAATAACTAAAAATCAGAATTTCTAAACATGCAGATGGAGCATTTGTCAACTTTGTAGAAGTTTCAAATAATGGCTACTCTTAAAGTAGAGGTTTATACATGTAATTCTGTACAGCTTTCTTTGCTTCTGAAAGTTTATTAAATCATGTTTATTAAATCATCAAATCAAAATGAAAGACACGGTATGGTATATCCAAAATAAAAGGCACAACAACATGAAATCAGAAGTCATACACTAATGCGATTTGTCAACATAGTTAAATGTTCAAATGATAACTCTCACAAATTGCAACATTACTTTGTCAATAGGGACATCCTTTGCTTTTTGTACTTTGGCATTTATCACAAGATTGCTCAAATCTGCCAAGGTACCACTGACTCTAACAGAGTCCGGAAAGTTCCCGCAATATCTTCCCAACACATATAGAGGGCTTCCAGATAGCAAGTCTGGAAGATGAAGTGGATATAACTGCAACGAAAAACAAGCATAAAAATGTCATAGGTAGACGATGCAAAGCAAATAAAATAGATGCAGCAAAACGGGTTTTAATTTTATTTTATTTTATTTTTTTTCAAATGGCATTAACTTCCTCAATAATGCACGTGAACAAGAAAATAGTCCAGTACCATAATTTAGATACACTTCAACACCTGTACAATTATGCACGCTTAAACAGATAAAACACATAACTGAATTTTGAATAATGCGTCGTGTGATAATTTCTTAACTTAAAGATCTTATTTTAAAATATAGGGGAAGACAAACAGATTTTATTTATATTAATTTTATTATATACTATAATTAATATTATTATTAATCTTTTTCTTTTGGGGGGAGGGTGGTTTGAGGGTTATAGATTATGATCAGGTTTAGCATACCTCAAGTGAATCAAGATGTTTCAAAGCATCAATAGTTATATCTGAAAGGATGACTGATGATGCATTGTTTATAAATCTTTCCATCCGCAAGTTGATCGAATCTGGCCAAGTCAGCATGGGCAACAAAAACAGAGATTAAAAAAAGTTAAAGCTCTTAGTACATGGGAGGTTCCAGAGTTTATTCACATAAGATGTTGTTCTATGCATTGGAATAGAGAGAATACTCCTCGTTCAAATTGAAGAAGCAGAGCTCTCAACTCAAAAAGTAAAAACCTAGGGAGATCTAATGAATGAACTTTATACTTTGGACGATGGATCTTAAGCTTAGCCCCAAAATCACCAATCAAGAAAAGAGGCACCTTAAAAAGATAAGGCACATGAAATTGTTTCCCGTTAGTAAAATGAATTGATAGTGATACACTTATAAAATCACCAGCTATTTTTTGTTTGTCATCTTCTTTTAACGAATGTATTTATGTTCTAATGACAGTAGTCCTGCAAGTTTATATGATCAACTTCCTCATAAGTTTCCGTTTCTTCTTCTAGTAAGACCTTTCCTAAACAAAATCACATTTGAAAACCTATGTAGTGAAAACAATATTAGTTCATAGTCCTATCGTATTGAAAGCAACTAAAAAGTCCTACATCTGCAACTTGAGTTCGAGAAAAAAGGATTTGAAGCAATCATATCATCACATTATCTCAAGGTTTTAATTTGGGAAGCGAACTCCCATTTCAGTAGTTCATTTAGTGTCACAATGAAACCAGAATTAGATTCCAATAGACTGCCAAATGCATTTACTTGAATTATGGAGAAGAAAAGAAAAGAAAAATAACTTAACACAGCAATGGACAATGAACCAACCCATATCAAATGCAGCATCATAGTAACCCCTCCCAATTTCTGCAAGCATTTTCAAGAAGTAATGATTGCAATATGAACCTGGAAAAAAAAGGCTTACCCAATGTCAGTGAAGGCAAGAAAGATGGAGAGATGGATATAGTACCAATAGAACTTGTCATAAATTTATAAACATAACTCAAACTATGTGGGAGAGTAGGTGAGAAGGGATTACCAACTCAAATTTAACACAATCCATCATTATATTAGGTGTGAAGAAAGGGATAATTTGCCACGAACCTAATGGTTGAGAAATAAGGTTTGTATAAATTATTCTTCACAGAACCATAGATTGATTTACAAACAGATGGAAAAAGCCTCACCTATACCAAACGTGCAAATACGTGGACTTGTCAAGCCTTCCTTCATGAGGTGACTTTTCACGGCATGACAAATGTCTTTTTCATCTTCTACAGTTCCATCAGTAACAAGAAAAATGATGGAAAGTACAGCATCAGTTTTAGACACCATCCTGATTGCCTAAGTAAATATCCAAAATTCAAATGATAAGTAGAATAAAAAAGCATCCATCATATGACCTATAGATATATGCATTTTGTCATGTTTAGCCTATTGCTGCTAAAGCAAGATTTAGATCATGATAAAGGATGACTAGACTATAACTGCAATGCAGATTAAACACTCCAGAACCTTTTAATCACACCAAAGGTAATCTAAATGACAAGATAGTAATAACATTCAGTGCTAGATCTCCAACTAATAGATCAAAAAATTGCAAATAGACTGTATGTCTTACAACTGTGAATAGTGAAGAAAGAGATGGAAATAAGCAAAACACACATTCAAATTATAAGAATTTCATGGGTCACTGGATCATGTTCACAATACTGTGATGATGAATATCTGTACCTGATCCAAGGGAGTTGAAATGTTTGTGCCACCCTCTGCTACAAAATTAATATTAATCCATTCAGAAGCATTTTCGATGGCCTCCTTTGTTGCTAGCTCCATGGATGAAGAAAATAATGAAAAACTTCCGTTAAAAGCTATAATGTTGAAAGTATCTAGTGGACTAAGCTTTGATATGGCAGCCAAGAGTGCAGTTTTTGCATTCTTGAGGGGACTTCCCTGCATGCTTGCACTTATATCAACTAAAAATACCACTTCCTTTTTGAAATTCTGTAAAAATAACACCATAAAGAAGGATAGGCATGTCAGTGCCACCAAAACATAAAATTTCAATAAGTTAGTGCTTAACAGTATAATTCTAGAATAATTAAAGTTTACTACGTCGATTGAAAGTCCGAACTTCAAATTATACTATGCTTGATAAGGGCGTTAAACATCGATTGAGATTCCAAAATATGTTAAGAATATGGATAAGAAAAACTTTGTTTTAACTGCAGTAATTTTTAATTTCAATAGTTAGACATTCAGACACAAAAGAACTCTGTATATCTGATTTGATCCGCTCTCCCAGCTAGAATAAAATTCAGAACAAAACCACTAATAACACAACAGAATAAAAGAAAGGACCAAATTAAGTGCTTGCGAAATTAATAAATTACGGATCAACATATCCATCGAAAAAGTACAGATTTACACTTGAGGGTTTGTAATTGTCAATTGTACAGATCTGGCCAAGGGTAACCAACCTTCTTATAGATGCTATTCCCGGGGTAAAGAAAAAAGCAAAACATCTCTCTTTGATCATAATCATGAAGAGATGGGGACTGCAAGAGCACGCCACCACATATATCACTTGAAGAAACCTGCTGAGGAAATAAAAAACCAAGTCATTCTTACACTATATAATAAAAGAAATCTCTTTTGAAACAAGTGTAATCATATTTAATGATCTCAATATGAAATCCACACTGAATGACCTGTTTTGAATTGGTACGAAGGCAAATAATAGGCGCATATAAATAAAAAAATGAGCCAAACTTGAAGATCTTACAGTGCATGAAAATTTGAAGTCTGTCATGGACCATATCAGAACTTCTCTCTCACAAGAAAATCGTACTTTCCCTGCCTGACGTCTTATCTCCTGGTAGTTGAGAAGAGAAAATTGCAGTGGTCATGTAATAATTTTCATGAACTACTAATAATTAAGCTTGACGTACCTTCAAAGGATGGCTAGAACTTTTGCAAAATACTTCTGTTCCAAAACCGAAATTCACATTCAGTAAGATTTTTTCCTTTTCATGCACTGTCTTCCCAATAGGAACGACATATGATGGAAAAGTGAATGGCACATTGAGGCAATATTGACCATCTTGATGCAACAATTTTTGGGACCAACTAATTTTGAGCGAAAGGATGGATCCACCATCAACCTTGAAAAATCCAAAATCCAAAAATGCGAAAATGAATTATCAGTTGAAAAGACAGCCAACAGAAACAGAACATGAAAAAAATAACTAAAAAGTTTCTATAAATATATAGTTACCCGAGGAATCTTTAATGTGTACATCTGGCCTTTTATCAGGAAGCCATCTTTAGCATTGGCTAATTTATCTGCATCTTTGGTATCTTCCAAGGAAATAACTTGGGTACAATATGACTTCAAAGGGGTTTCAACTTCTACACCTAGAACTGAACCCTGTTAGCCAAATAACACTAAATAAAAATGAGAAGTATCAAAGTTACCAAAAAACTAAATTGCAGGTTCAGTTGCCATATAATTTTGTAAGAACCATGTAGAAAATGCTCGAATATAACCACCCCAACTATTTTTTATCACATCAATAACTCCTCCCATAAGTTAATCATACCACTCGTGTATCTATAAGAAAGTAAATCAAAAAAGTTTCTAACATATTCTATTATAGAAAGAAAAGAGGAATAGCACTAATGCAAGATGTTACAAATTTAAACAAAAAGATGTACAACGTGTCACGTTGGCTAGGGGTCAAATGGAAGCAGGAGCTGTGTTTTGAAACTTGATTGATCACATACTATTAGCAAAACCAATATCTGATGTAGTACATATGAAAACACATAATACCAATTTTGTATATAAGCACTTAACTACTATTTGGCATTATCTTATGGAAGATCCGACTACGAATGATCCCCCGTCAAGGTTGCACTTAGGTCCCTACTGTTTAGCCCAACAGACATTTCAAACTGATGATTTTAACAATAGAACATCAGTGATCTAGACTAAGACATCTTTAAAAAGATGAATCGAATCTTGTAAGGACACTATTAGGGAGGTTATTTATGAATTGTATATAGAAATAAGTGTTCTCCCACTCTTTTACAGGTATTTGCTTAACTTGGAAATTTAAAAAATAAGAAAGATCATTTATGAATGTGTGGTTGAATTTACAAAACAAATATATAATTTGCATCCAAATGGAGTGAAAATTTTGAATAAGTAAACCAAGTGAAACACGGTAACAGAATTTTCTTGGGCGAGAGTCATCTAAAGGCATCTAGTTCCAGACCAGACCTTCGCCCTGGACTTTTAGTAGCTGATAGATATGGTCTGTAGTAAGGTTAAATACTATAGGGGCCTTACTGGTAATTGCTAAGGAGCTTTCTGAAGTACTAACCATTGGCTGGCGAAAATTGTGAACAAGTAAACCAAGTGAAACACATCAACAGAATTTTAAAAGAGAATTTTCCATCCCTCCTTGCTTCAAAAATACATAATTCAAGATAAATCCACACCCACAGAGCAATTATAAACACAGCACTGCAATTCATTCACAGCCGAAAAAGAGACAAGTGTATAATAATCTTAAAAAGTTTGCATAATCCCAATGAAAAGAAGACTTATTTTCTCAAAGACAAATTTCATAATTCTCAAAAAATTTCGAATTACATATTCATAAGTCCAAATGAATATATAAAAGAACAGCTCTGTGCTGACCTCTTCGCCCATTGGTACAGCGATGCGGCAGTCGCAGCTTTCACTCGCAGAAACACAGTGTACACGCCACGTGCCACCAACAGTGACAAAAGCAGTATCTAAATAACAGTCCACCTCCATTGTCACTCCGTGCATATGCAACGGAATCAACGCCGGCGGATCACAACGCCCGTGCACGTAAGGCTGGTAGCTCCGAATGTATGGATTGTCCACCACTGACGGCTCTGTTATCTCCGCATAAACCATCACCGCCGTCGGAAGATAACTCTCCACCGCCTCGGTCTCCCTCTCTGCCACCACCGGACGAGGCGGCTCCGACACTGTCGCATTTTTTCCATAGTATATCCGCTTTGAGAGCTTGAGACCCAGTTCAACCGATCTTGAGAAATCTGCTGCCATTTTTCTTAATGGAGAATATGAAAATGAAGCCGTGTGTGAAAGGTTCCAAGAATTAAATACTGCAACGAAGAATTGTTGGAATATGGAGGATCATTCATGAATGTAAAAGCAATTTTTTCAAAAAAAATAATAAATTGGTGTTTAGCCAATAGGGGTTTGACGCGTGGGAAAATGCCTAACGACTCTTTTTTTTCCTTTTTTTTTTTTTTTAAGAAATAGTTTTTGTTTTACTATTTAAAATGAATGATTAGGGAACAAAGTTACGCTTAGCTTGCGGGCTATTTCGAATTAGACTTGCTAATGAGATTAATTTAGGTATATTCACGATAGAAGATTTGCTTGCCTTGTTAATGATTATCTTTTATTTACTTTTATCAATTTAGTAATTTAAATAATGATGTGGAATAAATTTTTTAAAGAGGTTCAATAACTTACTATTTGTATTTAGAGATCTTAAATTATTAGATTGGTATAACTTGAACGATATTGTCATAAACATGACGTTAACATAATACCCACCATCTGTTGGTTTCACAGGACTTGTGGATCGTTTCGAGCTTGACATTCTTAGCCCACAATTCATGGACATTTTTTGTCCTTCTTATCGAAATGATGATGGATACATTCTCTTTAGTTATCAAATGAACGATGAACAAGAAGTCCGATAACTAAAATTTGACTTGGAGCTTTTGGGAAGGTATATTCATGTTTAGTTTAAATTTTATTCCAATATAATCGGTGTCACATTCCTCATTCTACTTGTGTTAAATTAGGTCAACAAATTTTGTCAGAAAACATTCTCTTACGCCTCTTTGATGAGGTTTAAAGCATCGGTCACGTGGCAATCAACTAACAAATCAATACAAATTCATACTCTCTATCACTGTCCAGTCGAGACCAGTAGATATATATCATCGAAGTGATACATCACCTCAATTGAGGCTTTATGTAGAGACTGGCTCTACATGACCTAGGCGAGGTGCTGTGACCTGCTGCAATACAATTCCGAAGTCTGTAGCCTCCAATTATGCAGAGGCATCTTCTCGTTTCACCTCTTCCAAGAAACAATTCATATGTCCTGAATAATTGATTGACGTGACTTCTCTGCAGCAAGCGTTCCTCAGTCAACGTGTTGATTTACTTCTCAGATGTCAGGCCTAAGCGATATGGATGACCACTTTTTAGAATGATTAAATGTCCCCGGAATCAAGCATTGTAGAAGTGACACAGGATTAGACGTCCCAACCTTAAGATGAAGCCACATCTCTTTCATTCAACAGTAACCATTCATTTCTTCTACTATAAATGTTTTAGCTTTGTATGATTTGAAAGCAATGCAATTTATACTAGTATTATTACTAAATCTCGTTATTTTCTCTCCACAACACGGTGAGATAAACACACTTGTGGATTATATCTTCCATTCATCTCAAACTCAAATATAAAAGTTGATTAGTTCAGTACTTGAAATCGCCTTCCCAATTGTCGAAGAAGGTTAGCTTTTATTGATTTGTCTAGTGTGTGGAAGCCTTGCGCACATGGACGTGAGTGAAAATTGAGATGTGTTGATCACGTCAGGGAGTAACCGACTTTCCATATCATAAAATTAAAAGTATGCAAAACACAATTATTTAGCAAAATGTAGATTAGTGCAACATAGTCATTGTTGAAAACTGTGTAAATTATAAAAATAATAAAGTAATATGCTTGATTTACTAACAGTGATTATTGTCTGCCATACTTTGGTAAGGATGTAATTGGAATAGTAAAGCACGTTGTATTTGTGTTGTCATATTCATGACTCAACTCGCATCTACTAATTATTCTCTATAGGCGTCGCAAAAATTGACCTATCTTCCTATAGTCACTTGCAAAATTTTGACTTTAACTTCCTACACCAGAAATAGTTTTCAGAAAGAATAAACATGTGGCCTGGATAACAATATCCTTTGTGGAGAGTCGGTTGTGCCATTTTGACCCAATTTTAAAATCATGTGTACAGTGTCGAGTGTCCTCGCTAGGTGGTTTAATATATAAAAAAAATACTATCCAAAGATTTTTACTGTATTCAGGTAAATTTTTTATTTACATTTTCATAGGAGTGATGATAAGGATTAGAAAATGTGCGAATAATTTCCAGTGAGATTTCAAGTACGATCACGTGGCAACTACACAACAAGTGAATCTAGGCCCATACTCCACTTCAAATTGTTCAAGTGGCAATTTTGGCCGAACCCCTCATGAGAAGGCTGAACCCTTGTGGAGAGATCAAACCCATTTGTTGAAGTCGACTACATATGGAGAACTGAACCCCCATAAAAAGGCGAGGCTACTATGGGCTTGGCGGAAGATCTTCTATACAATATTCAATGAATGATTGATATGACAATTCACTGCTTTCGTAACTTCATCTAGCCAAATGGGTCAAATATAGTGCTAGCAAATGAGCCGAGCGTCGACTCGACCGCTCGGCTCATGGGCAGGTTGGGATCGTCAAATGACGAACCCGAGCATTAGCCGAGCGGGGAGTCAGGCTCGTGGGCTCGTCTAAGGCGAAGGGTTTATTATTATTTTTTTAAAGGTTTATCTTTAAAAAAAATTGATGAGCTCGCAATCGAAGGTTGGCTCGGCCTGTGCTTCGTTATAAACGAGCCACGAGCTCGGCACATGACGAGCACAAGCCGAGAATGTGTGCATACGGGCCGAGTCAAGCGCCGCCTCTAGTCAAATCTAAATCTTATGTCCAGTTTTGGGCAACAAAATGGTATTAACATTAAATACATATGATTGATTGATGTTTATGATAAAAGGTCTCACTTGTCCGGATGATGCCACGTGTCTCTTAATTTTAACGATTCTTATTCATTCTCTTCTACTATAAAAACTCATACATTGTATCATTTAAAGGGCAAAGCAAAATTACACTCTTAAGCTATAATTTTGCAATCTCTCTTAACTCTCTATAATACCCAAAGTCGGCCCCCATTTTTTTTGTAGGAGACTTACGTCTAAAACACCTCCCACACTCAAAACGTATATATTATCAATTGTCTTGATCGTCGAAATGCAAGCGGCCAACTCTATCACCACTGGGAAGGTCATGTCTGGCTAACAATATATCCTAGTGTATAGGAACCAACTTACGTGAACATGAGAAGTCTTGAGATCTCTTGGTCACTACGTTGGATGTACAAAAATCGAGATCAACAAATATGAATAATAATTTTAAACGTGTAATTAAAAATAAGATTTGATATCGATTGAATAGTAAAATGAGAATCCAATGAGAAAAATAATGAAAGATGCTTTATTTGGTGGTGTCCCATTTGAGTAATTTATTTGTCTTTTTCATGTGGAGAGGATCTTTGTTTTGATAATAGTTTGAAAATAAGTAGTTTTATTTTATAGTAGGAGAAGAAAGGAGGGACCAGACAAGCACTGATCATGCTGCCCTGTCCTTGTTCAGTGTTTAGGTGTAAGCATCAAGTGAATTGTGATTCGTGAGTCACCGCAAATCTCGCTAGGACAAAGACACGGGATTACCCTTTATAAATTTATTATTATTATTATTATTATTATTAAAACATAGGAACATCTCCAATAAACTCTTTAAACATAAAATTCTCTCTTTTAAATAGTCAATACTTAAAATTATACTCTAAAAAACTCTTTAAATTAATATTTTAATTTAGAGAGTGAGTTTGACTCTCAAAATTTATAGAGTCAAATCCATTCCATATAATAAAATGTATTTAAAATATTTCAATTTTCAATTGAAAAAAATAATGCAATAACTTATATGAAAGCTAGTGAAAATAAAAGATAGAAAAAAATAATAAATATTTTTTGGAGTAGTAAAACTGATTGTTAAATATAAAGAGCTCGTAGGAGTACTTCAAAAATTTTAATTTCTAAATTTATAGATACTTTATAAATTGTGGTCTTTAAAATAGACAGTCCTTTAAAGATTCTTTAACAAGTGAATTATTCTTCAACAACTTTCAGCCAATTTTATAATTTGAATTCGAAAGAAATAATAGAATTCGAAATATAAAATATAAAATAGAGATGTTACCTTAAAAGATTGACCATTTCAATTTTTTTCAGCTAAATTAAAATACAAATTCTTCTGTTGATTGAAAATTTATGTACTAATATTTGAAAAGCTTTTAGACTAGAAGACAAATAAATGAATTGACGGAAATATGGATCTAAAAAAAAAAAAAAAAAAAGGCCATGAAAAAAGTGCCAGATTAGCATTTTCTTATTCTTGCCCAGAAGCTGCAATTAAAAATTAACTGCTCAGTGCTAAAAGATTTTTTTTATATAATATTTATATAATTTAGTCCCGGTTTAAAGGAAATGAAAATCTAGATTTTAATTTAAATTAAATACAACAATTAATTTTAATCACATATTTTATGAATTTTTCAACTTCCATAACATATTTCATTATTTTTATCAAAATTTATTAAAAATTTAATCTTAATCCCTACCAAATAGGGCCTAATTGAGAAGAAGAAAATAAATTTATATAATGTTTAGTTGTTTTACTTATGATAAGATTACCTAAAATTGTAATGCTGTTGAGGAAATTGACAAAAATAAATTTTCTAATTTCTTAGAATAATTTGCCAAACATGCTTCCAAGAAAACATGAGTTAAATATTTCATTGATCGCTGAACTTATACTTACGTCAAGTTCTACTTGATAATAGCACATTGTTATGTTTTTCACCTATTAATATTTGTGTTTCTATGATTATTTGACGCCTAAANTCAGGGACTAAAGGGCAAATACTCTAACTTATTTCTAACCTTGTGATGAAGATTAGAGAGTGTTAGAGGTCAATTGGATGAAGGGAGGAGTTAAAGGGATGGAACATAGCCAAAACATTATCACATATCAACTTTCAAGCTGAAAAGTTTTCACCGATTTTCAGCCTCATATTGAGACCCCCTTGTGACATGGAAAACGATCGATTTCGAAGATGATATCTGAAGCAAAGTTGTAACCCTTTGAGTTAGCTTTCCAATGCATCTTGAATCACCTTAATCGGATATCGGGAGAGGAAGTTATGACGAAAATACTGAATATGATGTAGAATTAGAAACAGCAATGCAGCACCCATACACTACCCCGTAGCGCCAAGGCGCTGCACAGACCCAAAAGAACAGATTTTTAGGGCCTAGGCGCTGCTCCCATGGCGCCTAGTAGCCGGGTCATGCAAACTTAGATTTTTTTTTATGTTTAGGCCGCGAGAAGCCTAGAAAAAGA
>CAIGRT010051684.1:0-12867 GCA_903798405.1 Fraxinus platypoda | reverse complement strand
ATAATCATATATTTCTTAACAGGTTAGTTGTATACGAGAGTTCTTTCGTCGAATATGCTATATTTCGCAAGTAGATTAACGTAGTATATTTAGTTTCTTGAATTTAAACTCGGATAAATGAGAAATTAAAGTCAAAATGAGCAGCTTGAACTTGAAATTTGGTGGAAAAAATGAAGTCATTTGTTGCACATTGAAAAATTAGAAGCTAAATATTCACTTTATATAGCTCAAGTCGAAGAATTGTGTTTGACCCCAACTTGTACTAATAGTCTTTGGAAAGGGAATGACCTACATGTGGCTTCGGACCAAAGCCCGCCTACGTGCTGGCTTTGGCAAGCATGATCATGGATGCTTTTATTATGGTTTTGAGTTTCATTTTAAAATATCAACCTTCTTAAGATGAGTAGTCCAAATCCTCGTAAACTAGTTTATGTTTTCATCTTTATTTAATATGAGATTTTATCGTTTAACATGCCCCCGCAAGATGTTGACTTATTGAGTGGACCAATATTGAAATCTGCATGCTTATTCTTTTTAATTTTAATAGGATCGAATTCCTCGTTAGAGTTTAATGGGTTCTGATACTGCATGAAGACTTGATGTTCTATCTTAAAAAGGTCAATCTTATTAAGATGGAGTAGCCAAATCCCTTATAAGTTAGTTTATATTTTCATCTTTATTCAATATGAAATTCGATACCTTAACAACTTTTTCCCATATAGTATTTACTTTTTATTTAATTAAATATTTATTACCTCCCAAAGTTGAATTATTAGAAAGTGACAAGTGGCACTAATAGGATTGTCTTGACCATGTATGTTGTTTAGCCCAGTGTTTTTCATAAGTTGTATGACAACTTTTTCAAATATTATATGTAGACCGTCATATTGTGTAGAATTTATTGATTCCAATCATCTTTCGTTCATGTCATCATTCTGTCGTGCATACACTAAAAATATTCTATATTAGTCCTTCACAGAAAGAGCACAAGACACATTTTGGTTCGTCATTCTTTGTAGTTTGAAATGCTTCTACCGTGAAAAGAGATTTTTATATCTACGGAGATGATTTTTGTTTAACTATGAGTGCAAATTCGACTTAAGGACAAAAAGTTGAACTTTTACCTTTATCATTCATTTTTCCTACTACATTTCTGCTATTCAAATAAGTTTCTTACATGCATATAATCTGCTAGCATGTTAATTTTATAAGCATCAAAATGTAGTTCGCATCTGATTTCTCAACAATTACTTGGTTGAAATGATACATGTTAACTAGCTAGATGTTGACTTGCTATATTATATAAGCCCACCTATTAGTACATGGTGGAAATGTGGCAATTGGCATGTATTACTGGAAATTAAATTTTACACATGACTACACGTCCCATGCATCACACACATCGGAATTGACTACATATCTTGGTTGTTTGTTTGAATCATTAAAATTTCGACCATCTTAATTTTGAAAAACGAAGAAAAGTAGTATTTTGTTTACTGCCCTGTCTCTTGATTGCGCAGACACTGTAACTGTGCCTTATGGTTGATGTATGTATTTGAACTTGCAAATTGTGAGCTCATAATCAAATGCCAAGGTGAAGTGAGAGCCTGGGGGACGTAAATGCCGAGGGAGGGTCTAAAATTACTATTGTTTAACTCTTTAATTTGTTTGTGTGCGCTTTATTGATTAAATGTTTCCCAACATATATATCTTTACTAATATTCATGAAGTGTTCCATGTGATTGAATTTTATGAAGTTATAGTAAACAAGAAATGCCCAATTGGGAGATTGTAAAGAAGAATGAGAAGTTGTATTTATTTAATTATTTTTTAATTGGTTTGTTGGCTAATGCAAGTCGAGCCTTAAATTAAGGTATACTTCTCAATTCTTGATACTTGCACTGTCTTGTTAGATTTCTTCATTATAAAATTTATAGGATTGAGAATGTAGTAAAAGAAGCATTTTACTTGACGAAGGATACCTGATGATCCCTGTTCTATACAAGAAAGGTGGATAGGAAACTTCCAACAACCATTTGTCTGATACCATATAGCAGGTAATTGAGTCTAAGTGACTACAATCTGTGCATTAGTGTCAAAACATGCCTTGTCTAGACACGACAGAACATTAGCAGTGCTCAGATTCTTGAATTTTAATCGATAATTTTTATGATAAATTGAAAAACGGTCACTGCTTAAATGAAGTAGAAAATTAGTAGATACAGCACTAAAGGGACGTCAAATTTAAATAGATATTTTCCTATTGTACGAAGATTAGATTTCACAATCTCATAACAAATCTATCTGTCATTGTCCACGTATTTACCAATCTAACGGGAGTCTTGATTCAATTAAGTGCGGAAGTACCTTGACTCCTTAAAAAGACTTGACCTACAAGGAAAGAATTGAATACTTTTAGAAGAACACCTAGAAGCATTCATGCCTCCCCCCATCGTCTCTATTTTGGTGTTGATCTTGTCTCCTTGTTGTGGGAAAAAAATAGTGAGGAGATTGTCTTGTAACCTATTCTTTTTAATATAATAGCTTTCAGATCATGCTTGTAAAATTGGAATAATTTTGGTCAAATTTAATCCTTTAGTGTTCAACATCTATGATAGACTTCCTCTATTTTCCATAAGTTGGGTTGTCTAGGTGTCATAGAATTATGAAAAGACTGTGAATAGGATATTGAAAATTAAATCAAAGATGGAAAATATAATTCAACAACAATGAATCAATACACGAATCTAACGAGACAAGAAGCAACTTGAAGGAGTAGCGTGCGCACCGGGTTACTGCTTCTTGATGCTCGTCACCACTTGACACTAATGGTGTCTGTTACTCATATAAATAATCGTAAAATAAACATACCACGTGGCAAACAGATGACCCGATTCTATGCGTGCCGAAGCAAACCCAACCCAAAAGCTGCTCATCTGTCCCCAGTTGGCAGAGGTCTCCAGCATGAACTCATCTCTGGCGAGGCGGTAAGTCAACCAACAGCAGACCTAATGAAGTGATTGACAAGACAGCACATTGCCAGTGCCGCCTTTACACACTTACACTGTCAAATCCTATGTCAGAAGTGAAGATAAGGGGATCTCAGTATTAATGGCTTGATTGATTGATTGACGCTAATAAGAACCATTAGATCTTCTACCATCGGATGAACCTCATTCACTCGACATTAGATATAAAAACCCACACTCCATACGTTAAGAGGCTAATGCAAGCTTACACATTTAAAGTAAACCTTGATTCTCTCTACTACACCCGAAGGCTGACCCCCTTTTTATGCACAAAACCAAAACCAGCAACTTACTAAATGTTTTGGATCATTCCCTTCATTGATTCATCTAAGAAACGGGTGATTTGAGTCATAAATGTATTGGGATCTAAGTTTACGTGGATACTTGTTTCTACTTATCTGTTGGTCACGTCATCAGACCATTTTTTGGGGTCAACAGTGTCTATTCGTCTCTAACTATTTTTTTTATTGTTGTAATTCGATGTTTTTTGGATTTTCTTTGATGTATATTATATTATTCGTTTTTTTCTTTGATTAGAGATGAAAATTTCGATCTTTTCCCTTACAGATTCTACATAATTTTCATCTTCATTGTCTTAACTTTGAAAAGTTTGTTTTATTTTTTCATTCCAGGAAAAAAAATATATATATATAAACTTTAATATATACAGCTTTATTTCTCCTTTCTGTTCATGTTGTTTTTGTTTATGCACAACATAAACAACATTTTCAAGTTCCATTGTACCCTGGAGGCATATTTACTTTAGTGTTCATCATTAGTATAGTTGGAGGCAAATAACGTTTGAAGAATAGCGACTTCGCAATGGTGCCTTGGAGCCAAATTGTTCATATCTAAACGATCATCAACAATCTCCAACTTCTTAATCTATTTCACCATGGTTTCTTCAAAGTTTTAACCAACGATCTTAAGACGTTATTCGAATTTCCACTATGACACCACCTTTGTCTTCTTCTCTCTAAGATTTTGTAGTATATATTATCAAGTTAGAGCATTTCGATGGAGCGAACTTTAGAAGTTTCAAAAACAAGTTGTGCATTTCCTATTACGACCTTAAATGTGGTTTATGTTCTAGCCACTCTGAAATCTGAACACAGGTGATGAACTTTGACACAATCAAATGCACGTTAGAAGTGGAGCAAAATGACTACATTTGTGAAGGAAACATCTGCAACGGTTGTTCGATCTTTTGCCCTACTATGCCTTGACGATTGATGTACAAATATTCGTCCAATGCACACTCGAGTACACAAATACAATCCACGTCAAAATCCTAACAATTATAAGAATCTTCTCTCAAAGTGAGAAGAAGGAAGAGAAAAGACAATGAAGTTTTTTTTAAATACCCTAACATGAGACCTACCTCAAATAAGCATTACAACCATTGTTGATCTTGTTGTTGATCTAACGATCCAGGAATATATAAAGAACATGTTTAGGAATACATAAATTTAAAAATATTTAAAAAGTAGAAATAATCTTAAAGTACAAACTTAAATTTTTTATTTTATTGAATCTTAATTTAAAGAGTGTGAAGAAACATTTTAAGGAGTAAATTGTATATTTTAACGATTTTACAAAAAGAAGGCGAGCATACCCAAAATACTCTTTATTTATAAAAAACATATTATGAATATAAGAGACAGTATCTTTAAATTTAAAGAGTAACATTTTTTATACGCTTAAAAAATGTTTTCTATTAAAACTTGTGGTTCTATCTTAATAGCTCAATCTTGTTAAAAAAAAAGTACCACAAGTCCTTATATTGGTTTGTGTTTCAGCATTTAACCAATGTGGATTTATCCCTTAATATATTCTCACAAAATGGTAACTCGTTTGAGCTAACCAATCTTAAAATTTGGTTGGTTGTTTTTGAATCTTAATTAGATTGAGTAGCTCGTTAGAATTTAATGAACTCTGATATCATATTAAGATTTTCAATTATATCTTAAAATATCAACCTTGTTAAGAATAGCTCAAGTCGTTATACATTGGTCCACATTTCGATATTTAACAAAAGGGAGATCTATCCCTAAACATTCTTTATTTTACTCTTTTAAGAAATATTTTTGACTTTTCATCTTTTATTTATTATTATTTTTTATATGTTAAAAGTCAATCAATTCAAATATGATTTGAATAATTTAAGTTGAGTTTTTAAATATGTATTTTATTAATCAATTATTAGAACATCTCCAAAAGACTGGTTCTTTATATTAAGAATTTTATAAAAATAAAGTATTAAACTACTTATTAGATTAAAAATAGATAAAATAGAGTTAAAATTATTTATCATTCTTGTAATCTAATAATATAAAATCAATAAAAGAAGACAACAAATAAAAATACACTCAAGGCTCAACATCAATTAATAAGGGCATAAAAAGATTAAATTAATAAACATAATATAAATCGTAAAATTTGGATTAAAATTAATTCTTAAGAAAATTTATACAACAATATGTATTAAAAAATATATATGTAGCATTTATAATCTAATTATATTCAGGGAGAATATCTTGATTATGATGATCGACCACTTTGAAAATAACTAGAAATTTGAGTTCTTATAAAAAAATTGAAATAAAAATACAATTTTCTTATTGGGGTTGCATTAAAGTTATGAATTTTTGTAAACTATTTATAAATTTATGTAGATTAAATGTTGATTACCCATTAAGTTTTATTGTTAAAAAAAAGAAGAAGAAATGTATGAAAGTAAAATTTTGGCATGAAATAATTTTAAGATCCAATATTCAAAATATCTGGTGCATATTTGTGCAATATATCAACAAAAAGAAACTTGGGAAAATGAAATTCACTATTTGTTCTTATGACAGCTCCAAGAATCGGATAGAAATCGATCGATTCTTGATGCGTGGTACTAAAATCGATCAATTTAATAAATGAATCGAAATCAAACCGACCAGTTCTATTCGGTTCCGATTCTGAGAAAAAAATGTCCACCCCTAGAATTGGTTGATCATTGACATATAAAAAAATATGTTACTAAAATATGAGAAGAAATCAATATAAGTTCTTTTGAAAAAAGAAATAAAGAGCCAAAATAGAGTACATTGTTAGTGTATAATTTTTTTTACCTCCTAAATTTAAAGATGATCTATTATACATTTAGCCCTTGTCTGGGACAGCTTTTTTTCCCATTTACAACAAAATTATGACCGTTATATAATGCATTTGTCAGACAGGGCCAACCGTAATTATGGACCATTTTAATGCAGAATGACCTTTTTGCCCCTTAACATTTAATTCATTTTTTTTAGAGAAGGACATTTTTGGTATTTGATTTTCAAACAGTCAAAAATTTCGGCCAAAATGGGACCACCCATGACCATTGTGCAACGGTCAAATAAATGCTAAAAATGGAAAAAAGCTCTCCCAGACAGCCGCTTAATACTTTTTATAAATAGAGTATCTTGATTCTTTAATGCTCTCATAAAGTAAGAATATACAGTTAAAATAGAGGCTAAATTCGTTATCTATTTTAAAAAGTTAAAATAAAATATTTTTGGAGTTTATTTTTAATATTAATTCTCTATAATAGACAACTTCATGCATTTGGAGACTCTTTTAAAGATATTCTTAAAAGAGTTTTCCATTTGGGGGTTAGCCAATCGACGTGTTCCCACAAAGGTCGAGTTGGCCATCAGCCGACGGTACAGGACAAAATTGATGAAATGAAAACCCAATTAGGAATATATTTTATTTTAGCCTATTAGAAGTTGTAACTTAGGTTACCGAGTTTGAAATTTCAAATATACTATTCAAAGATGCATGCCTTCACCTTTTGCTCATAATCGAAATAATTAAGAAACAAAATGCCTTTTGTTTGACTTAATTAAAGTATGTTTAGTAGTTATTTATACTGTTTATATTATAATAAATAGAAGCGAACGGTGACTAAATGGATATTTCTTAAATTGAATAAAAAATGACGATGGATTAATAACAAACAAACAAGGACTTTGTTTCAAAGTGGGTGTGCCACACCCCTATCTAAATATCAATAATTCTACATGTATATCTTATTTTACATCATTTTTGACATTATATCCCACATCAGCAAATGATTTGACAGTTTTTTAAAACAACACACTTTCCCGTCCAACACTTTTTGAATGTGCACACAACGTACACTATGATGTTACCCATTGAATGTACACTTAACAAAATTCATCTAAATATAATTCTTCACCGTTAGGGTTTGGATTTAATCATGAAGGAATTTGAACGCTTATATGGCCTTAGTTCCCAGGAGTTTCCGCGTAAATCTATATCTTAGCCTATGAGTCCAAGATTGTTTTAGCGTAAAGATAATACACTGAAGCTACATAAACAGTTTGATTGACAGTGTATGAGGTGGCCAACATTTTTGCCTTTAACAAAGATATACATTTTCAATGTACAAATAGCATGATTTAAGATAATATTATCAATACCATTTACTACTAATACATAATATGATCTAACGTTTCTCATATAATTATTAATGATGGTAAAATCTATCTTTATGTTTCGATATTGTAAAGGGACGTGGTCCGAAATGACAAATGACCATTTTCATACATCTAGGAAATTTAGTAAGTATGAGACAATACAAGCATTAAATTTTTTTTCTTTTTATATTGTTTAATATTCTCTAATACTACATGTATTGGACATGCACCAAATGTCAAAACAATATTTTTGCGATGGAAAAAATCATATGTACAAGCTTTTTCCTTACAAAAACTTTTGCTCCTTAGCACTTGATTGGACCTGTTTGTTTGTTTGTTTTTTTTTTCGAATTTCCAAGGAAATGTCGCCGAGTGTAATCAATAAAAAAAATTCTGTGAAGAAATGTCGTACGTATAGTATTGTTCTTTTGTGAAAAACCAATGTGTACTGATGTTGTTTTTGTTGACCTTGGCGGATGCACGTTCAATGAATATGTGGATGTATAATTTCATCACTTGTGGAAACATATACACAATTTTGTCCGATGCACTAAGCATGTGCTTTGAATAGTCATTTGCAACTCCATCCACCAATGAGATGAAAAGGCATTCATTTTTAGACTTGACTAAACAAAATTCCACCAACGTGTGATGATAATGGTACATACACCATTTTACTCAAAAGAGTATTTGGGTTGTTCGATTTTCCTTGGCATTTGAGTCCTCAAATAATACCCACAATACTTTTAGTTCCAATCAATCTGAACCTTGCTACAATGCCAAACAATTTTGTAACATTCCTTGATATCATTAGCCAGTTTAAAAAATAGTCAACACTATCATCTAATCACTTGTTGCCACACGTCATTCTGTCATCCAAGATGTTGAAAATATCGGGCAAGTAGATTAATTCTAGATTCTTTATGGAATGAGTGGGATCACAAATTCTTACCGGAGTATCTAAAAATTGAATTATCTTATCAAAATTATTAATTCATCTTCTTGGATTAAATGGGATCAACATTTTTTTTAATAAAACACCCTAGGGGAAGCTAGTATTTGCTAAAAAAAAAATAACGAAAAAAGAAACACAGAAACTTACGAGGGGATACAAGATTTGACCTTCAACTTTGAAAAATAAATCAGTAAAATTTAATTTAATAAAGAGATTAATAATTTTTTGAGTATTGAATCAGATAAGTTTTACTATATTTATAAATTTGTCAAACGGAGGGTAATTTAATTTAAGCATCTATTTATATTAGAATATAAACTTATGTTGATGCCAGCGTGCTATTTTCTTTATTAATTATCAAATAATTCGTTCAAATCAAATATTAAATTCAATGACATATTCAAATGAAGGTAATTTAATTTAAGCATCTATTTATATTATGATATCAACTTATGTTGATGCATTAGTTGGGCAGCGTGCTATTTTCTTTATTAATTATCAAATAATTCGTTGTATAATTTGCTTAATTCTATTGTTTTATGGGTGCCGTTGGGTCGACATTGGTTGACCTTTCACAAACAAATTATATGAGTTTCAATAAATATATATTTTGTAATTTATGCAATAAAATTTATGTAACATTATTCAAGTTGTTTATAAATTACTAAGGTAATCGACCAATCTTATTAATTAATTTATTCCTCTTCGACTCATAAGGAACTTCGATGACAAGTTCATATATAACTTTAAAAAAATGAAATAGATCTTCTGGTTGAATTAAAAAAAGGACTATAATATTATTCAATATTATTTTTCTAAACCATAATTTTTCGAATAATGCAACCTAAAAGATTGCTAATAATATATTCTAATGGTATCAATGGAGAAATTTGATATAATTCTGAGATATTTGGAAAATGCTACTGCAAAATTTGAATTCACCTAAGTTCAAACTTACATATATGGAATTACTTATAATTCTTATAAAATAAAAAGACTCTCATTGCTAAAAGGCGATTTGGTTATGTGTTGTAGAAGTCAAAGATAAGAACCTAAATTCAAACTTATATATGGAACAAGGAGAAAAAAGAGCTGCAAAAGCGCTTGCTGCCCGCTCATAGAGCTCAAGCGTCTTTTTCAGATAATCTACTGCTCACTAAATACGTGCTCAACGCTCGAGTGGTGGACGTGGACTGACCGTTCTCTAGCTGCAAAGACAACGCTCGAGTGGTGGTATCATTTGGTGAAATCCTTGTTTGCGATTTCAAAAGATTTTACAATCCCATACAACCTCAAAAACTTCATATTATAAATATCCAAGCCATAATTCGTCCAAAATATCTTTTGCAATTTGTTGAGCATTTATTTATTCAAGAGAACATCTTACAAAGATCAAAAATATATTTCATAAATCTCTAGTCTCAACCATAAGATCTGAAATTACGAGGTTCGACCCAAATTACACCTAGAGAGAGGGTGAATAGGTGATTATGTGGAATGAAAAATTAATAATTAACTAACAACAAGTCACTATTAATTATCTCTAGATAGTTAATCAATCAAGTCAATTTTCTTAATTTGAATTGTCGCAGTTATATGAAAGCAATAAATAAACAATTAGAATGATCACGGAACCCCAACTAGGTAAAAATTTCGGGCACTTTGTCAATCAACAATCCACTATAAACGAATTAGAACTTACAGTTCGCCATACTCGACTACCACTAGTACTTTGTGATCTCCTGACTGCAATTCTCACATCCCTTCTGGATTGCGTGCTCCTGCACCAACTCCCGGCTACAGTATTCAAAGCCCTCATGAATTGCGTGCTCTGCACCAACTCTCGGCTTTATGAATTCGTCTATCTTCTGTGGATCAATGAAGAACTCCGCGTTTTCCAACAACAGGAACTCTAGTCACCTTCCCTTGATTATCAGAATTCTGACAAATGTGTAAGAAATAGCAATTTGGTATTTGAATTAAGGATTTGATGTTTTCAACGTCAAGATCAAATCAAAACATGAAGATTGAAAGATTGTTTGATGAAGATGATATGAAGTAGTATGTATTTTCTCAATGATCAGCCTTAAGAAAAATCGTTCACAGGTTTGCCGGTATTTATAGATTAGGTTTAGGATTGAATGAACAGGACAAAAAGCTTTAAAAATGTGAATTAAAATTTTTCAGGAAACACTGTCGCTTGAGCGAAAGTTGGATAACAGTGTGTCGCTTAAGCGAAGGCAAGGCGACGGGCGAGTAACAATGTTTCTGTTTCTGCCGCTCGAGCAAAATCATAGCGATAGTCTAACGAAATTGCGACGTCGTTTTTTCCTTCTTTCTATTTTCAAACCCTAGACCTGATACAACTCAATTAATAGTATTTGCAACTTACTCCTTTACTTTTACAACACATTAATTCTAGTCCTTTTTGTTCACAAATTTGTCAATTACATTAAAAACCTAACAAGATCAAAACACAAAATATCAAGCACTAAAAATCAAATTTTACCAATAATCCTTCGAAATTTCCAAGTTGGGCAAAGACAGTTGGAGTTCCAGTTGGAGAAGAAAAATGTTCATTCTTGGTGATCTACGCAGAGGGAAAAGAATTCCAGAGTTCTGGAAAGTGATGAAGGCACAATCGAAAAGGTTTTTCGGTGATTTACATGTTGGGTGGTTAGAGTTCATTGAGAACTAGTTGTGTCTGGACCAACTGTAAGTTATATTTTCTAGTGGATCATTTTGATAATGTTTGCCCGGAGTTTTTTTAATCCTTGTGAAGAGTTTTTCAAGGGGTTTTCCTTTATAACCGTATTTGGTGTTGATTTTACTTTTATTGCTTTGATCTACTAGATTGACTCATTAATTAGGGTTTCAAATTGATTTAACTTAATCACCTAGAAATAATAATTAGTAACTTGTTACTTTTTATTTATTGTTATTTAGATTCCTCATTATACACATAGTACCCTCTCTAGGTGTTGTTGGGTCTAAACATCGGTTTATTTTCACATTGGCTGCTACTATAGCGTGGCCTACTCATCGTTTGAAGCTCATATGAGATTCTTTTATTTTATCATTTATCTAATTAAAATATTTTAGACTATATTATAAGGGGTCCTTGAGTCATTTAATTCTCATAAGGTTTTCTTCCGATATTTATTATTTAATCAACATGTTTTGATATTCTAGGGTTTGGTTGAATTTGAATACAAGAAATCTTTCATTGCTTCGAATTCAATTGCAGATATTATTTTGTGCGGCAATTATTTTATGTTTATTGGTTTGATTGTTTTAGTAAACTGCAATCACAGGCTTAATAAATCGATGTTACCGTTCAGTTTAATCTGTATCATAAGAGCATTTCTAATGCATTATATGTAGTGACATTGATGTTTAATGAACAAAAGTCAAGAAAAAAATTTGTGTCCAAGGAATTTTATCTATAATACAATACAATTTGTTACTTAGGTATCTTTTATTTTATTAAATAAAAATGAAACCACATCTAACGACGCATAAGCAATATAAATATTTTTGAGTCATTCCATGCAACAGAGTTTCTGAATGTAAAAGTAACTCTTTACAATGTCTGTTATTCCTCACAAAATACCACTAATGACTTTGTATTACTACAAATACATTTGCTTGTCATATTTGATAAGGGACTAGATAGTATTAATAAGGAAAAGTAATTAATTTAAAAATCTTTACTATTAATTAAGGAATTAAAACTATACAAAATGTTAGCGTATTTGATGGAATAGTTCGATTTATAAACCCATCATCTACTCCATGTCTAACTGACACAAGATTTTGTTTGCATTTTTTCAGCAATGGCCATTCGGAACTGACTGATCAATATTTAGTTAGATAGGAATTGTATTTATCTTTCAACATGTAATATGAGTTTTTCCTAACTTGTGCTGGGATTCTTTAAAATGCTACATCGAAAATAATCTAAAAATCCCTCCCTTGTCCTCATTTATAAAGGACTCTTCCCATTATAAGGGCCTTAACCTTATTTTTACGCATTATTGTGCGCAACTCTTGGTTTTCTATCTCTCGTTTTCTCTCAAAATTTTCTTGTGATTCTTCTGTGCAAAATCTTCAGATTTTGATATATACTTAGTGTAGACTAACGGGAGAGTTTATGTTTATTGTGGTGAACACTGGTTTGTAAATCTTGTGAGGCTAGAGAGAAGTTGAAGAAAATTGAGGATTTTTTGGAACATTTATATTGAACGATTCTTGATTCAATTTCTTGTATCAGAGCCTATTCTTCCTTGTAAGTATCAACTAGTGAGTATTATTTTAAAAAATGTGAACATTCAGATCCATTAGCGGGTGTTATTTTGATTCTTTAATTTTCTGCAAGTTTTAAAATAACGGAATGAAGGAAACTTAT
>CAIGRT010051682.1:0-15417 GCA_903798405.1 Fraxinus platypoda | reverse complement strand
AACATCAGATCGTTGGTTCTTCATTGTGTAATTACGGGGTTTCACGCATCTTTGTTATCGTTGGGTTCAAGTCCAAAACTGGATCTAATTGGCGTTCTTGGGTTCCACCTCAATCTAGTTGTGGGTTTCGTAGTCACCGTTGCTACGGGATTCGCATCAATTACTATCTTCTTGATAGTTTCCAATTGCAGTATCGTAAGTTCGTGTGTGTGAATTTACTTCTTTCTCTTTGTAAGGAAATATATCTTCAAAGAATACAGCATTTCTTGATTCAATGATAGTACATGTATGTACATCAAGTATTTCTGATTTATGAACCAAAAATCGATATGCATTACTATTGTTTGCATATCCGATAAAGACACAATCAATTGTCTTAAGTCCAATCTTTACTTGTTTAGGTTTAAGTATTTGTAGAAAGGTTTTCTACATTTCCATAAGGTGATTCATTCTTACTCTTGTGTGGTATTTTATTAAGGATATGATTTGCCGAAAGTATAGCTTCCCCCCACAAGTTTTGAGGTAAGCCTGAATTAATCAACACTGCATTGATCATTTCCTTAAGTGTTTGATTTTTTGCGTTCAGAACCACCATTAGATTGAGGTGAGTATGGTGCTGTTATTTGATGAATAATTGAATGAATAATTGAATAAAATTCTTCAAACAGTGCAACATATTCACCGCCTCGATCACTATGAATCGCCTTTATCCTTTTTCCAAGTTGGTTTCAACTTCAATTTTATGGTGCTTAAACGCTTCCAAAGCATAATCTTTACTTTTCAATAAGTATACATAACAATATCATGTACAATCATCTATGAACGTGATGAAATACTTTTTATCACATTTTGTTTGGACGTACTTTAAGTCACATATATCAATGTGAATAAGTTCTAAAGGTGTTGTGCTACGTTCGATCGAATTAAATGGCGCTTTGGCAAACTTAGCCTCTACGCAAAGTTTGCATTTCCCATTTGTATTAAAATTCATACTCAGTAGTAAACTTAAATTTATTAGTTTTTCTATAGAATTAAAGTTTACATGTCCTAATCTATAATACCATAAATTAGACGACTCAATAATATAAGCAAAAGAAGATATATTATTCCTTGAGTTATTCGGTACAATGGTAAGGAAATTCATCTTGAATAGTCCATCTTTTACATAGCATTTGTCTACATACATATTATTCTTGGTAAGTATATACTTATCTGATACAAAGACTAATTTAAACTCATTCTTACTTAACAAAGAACTCGACACTGAGTTTTTTCTAATATCAAGCACATGAAGAACATTATTAATGCTAAGTTCTTTGCATGATGTCATCTTCAAAATAACTTTACCTTGTCCTTCAACCTTTGAACTGGAAGAGTTTTCCATGAACAATTTCTCACATTGTCGGCACAAATATGACGGGTAACACCCGTATCCACTCACCATTCCATGGGATTTTCAACATTATTACATTTTGAAATAACAGTCGACAAGTTTAGATTTGATATATTATTAGATATTACATAAGCTTGGACGATATTCACTTGAGCTTGCTTCTTAGGTTTAGACAATCAACAGAGTGATGTCCGGCCTTTTCACAATTACAGCAATTGCCCTTAAATTTCTTTGCATTCTTCTTAGATGGTTCGACATAATGCTTTCTTTTCTTGTTTTTGTTATAGGATTCCATTACATTAGTTTTAGCTTGTGATATATGACTCCAACAAGCTTGTCTGAATTTCGGTTATTTTCTTCAATTCTCAACCGGATGATAAGTTCTTCAACATTTATCTCCTTGCACTTATGCTTGAGATAATTTTTGAAGTCTTTCCACATGGGTAGAAGTTTCTTGATAATTCCAGTCATTTGAAATGATTCACTTAGAGACATATTCTCGTCGTGAATTTCATGGAGTATAACCTGCAATTCTTGAACTTGACTGATGGCCGTTCTTGAATCTACCATTTTGTGGTCTAAGAATTTTCCTACAATGAACTTCTTAGTTCCAGCATCTTCAGTCTTGTATTTCTTTTCCAAGGATTCCCATGGTTCTTATAGTTTTTGTATAAGAAGTCAGAATGTTTCCAAGCATCCAATGCAATCAATGATTCCCTACTTTTCTTCTTCTTGTACGATGAGAACATCTTCTTTTAAGAGTTTTGCCATGGTTAGGGTTGTGAGATATAACAATATTTTCTGCTACCATCTCTTGAAATCAACCCCACTAAACTTCTTAGTTTCTCTCCATGTGGAACGAAATTTGTATGAACGGTGGGAGGGGCAACCGTAACCGGAGGAATCACAATGGTAGGAATCATGTTAGGTAAAATTCCTTCCGAAGTTCCTATATTCGAAGTATCATTCGAAGAGGTACCGATATTGTTAATCGTATTCATTGCTGTTTACACAAAATAGAAGATAAACCAAAATCAAAATTCGAGAAGGAGTAGAAGAATTTGAACCAAAGTGAAATCAGTTTTACCAAATATAATTCAAGAATAAAGTTATCACTCAAATGAAAATTCGACTTAAGATTGTTGAATAAGATGATGGATTTAAGTGATGACTTTAAACCAAAAAATCAACTTACCAACCTTCCCAAAAAAGGACAGAGTAATGTTAAGGATATGATTGAAAAACACCAAATGAAAAGAATGTCAAAACAACACCAAAAGAGCAAAGTCCAGGCAAGAGTTAAACTCTTTGTCCTTAAGTCGAATTTGCCACGCAATGGTGGCTATGGATAATGGCAATCAACTCTCAAGATACAACAACAATCTTCTTGAGTTAGTAGTACTTCAAAACACAAGAACAACAGACCGAAAATTAGTTTTGTACTCCTTTTGAAAAATAGAAAAATAGCTTTTTATGCTGAATTTTGGCTAGAAAAAGATGAATTTAATGTTATGCTATGATTGAATATCATTAGGATGAACAAATGAACGTCCCAAAGGTCTAATTTATAGAGGAGGAAAGGTTGTGAGTAAAGTGTCGTGCCCCAAACTCACCAACCTTTGTCAAGGATCGCAGCTATTGCTGTCGCTAGCCTGTCATCTTTGCGTTGCTCAAGCGACAAAAACAGAGACTTTGTCGCTCGTCGTTGCTATGTGATAGCCTCCTTACCCGACAATTAGGCGAGTGACAGAATTGGACAAATTTCCAGCTGATTTTCTCTCTTTTCATCAAACTGTAGACGTTAATTTCTCATTCACCCGAAAATGATTTGGAGATTCCAAATATACCACGACGATCTACTCGACGAGTACAACAAGTTAGTCTATTTATTTTCATAATTTGACTATCGGATCAAATTTGAATATTTGGTCGAAGTTGATACGAAAGTCACCTTTTTACAATTTAATACTTTAACAAATTCCAACAATAGTGTCATCTCTTCAATCGCTACATTATTATGTACATGTAGAATTATACAAATTATTTACTCTCTTGATGTATGTAGTTTATCTATATCTGTCGCAATCAATATCAATAATCATAATTATTTCCTTAGAATTTTATTCTTCTTATGTTTCCTAATACCTCAAATAGAGGCAAGATTCATTTGTCTGCAAAGACTTTTACGTGAAACATTCATTTGTTTGCTCGAATACCATGTTGAATCATATCATCGAAAAAGCTTAAACTATCAATGAAGGTACAAAATTATCAATTTTTATTACCTTCCATAGGTTCTCTTCTTAAAGTACAAGGACATGAAAGAACACCCCCGCTGCCAATCTAAGAAGCATTGCTAAGTTCTAGGGTGTCCATTTTCCAACGAGGAAGAAGAATTTGGAATGTTGGAAGAAATTTTAAAGCTCTGTAGCTTCGATAATTTGAGTAACTTCGAAATCAACACGAATAGAAAACTATCATCTAGTGAGGATAACAAATCATTCTCTCATCGAGGCGAGGTTGGAGATTGGAAAAATCATCTAACTATAGAGATGGCAGAGAAGTTGGATGAGATTATCAAACAAAAGCTTAGTCGATCAGGATTAGTACTATAAAAGACAAATTTGGTATTTACTGATAGGCACAATAAACTCTGCATTGTTCTTTTGGTTAATAGTTTCCACTAATATTCTCAATAAATTAAGATTTAAGAGATGTCAATGAAAATTAAGATTTAAGAAATAGAATTTTGTAGTAATAAATAAGAATGGTTCAATTTGGATGTTGAAGATCGATACCTAATAATAAATGTCAATTGTGTCAATTTATTTATTTATGTTCCTTCTTTATAGGCCACAAGACGCATAGTTTAACGATACCTAGCATTTGGGAAGGGTATTGACAAATTTCTTTGAGATAACTTGCATGAGAACGAAAAAAAACATAAAAAGCACGAAATAACTTTAGATTATCAATTATTTCATTGATAAATATATAAAAAAATGAGAAATTATGGCGGATATTAACTTTTTTAATTGGAGTTGAAAATGCCTACTATTAAAAAAAATCGAAAAATGTCCAATATTTTCAAAAATTTCTGGAATACCGCTTACACGACTAGGATGTACTGCGTGACATGATTCAATACGCAACTCCCAATAAATGAACTCAAATGGCGAAGAAGTTTGTTACGCTTCGCCACCAAAGCTCCCACAAGTCTTACCTAGCGAGCTACAAGGATTGCAGTCGACCCACCAAAGCCCCTTTTGTCGAAGCCATGTGACATCCCACATGGAGTGTATAGGACCTATCGAAATCCCTTGTAACTGAAGCACTTTCATCGGAATGGTCTCATGGAAGGGACCATTCAAAGCCCTTCCGCCGAAGTGGTGAGGCTCAAGAAGGTTAAATTCGAAGCTCTACCAAGACGAGTGACAACCTACTTTTGAAGATCTTGAATTCATGAAATCTTGTTTGAAGGATTGATTTGACTCATGTAATGAGTAATATATCGAAATCTTGTCAATATAGATTGTAGGGTGGTTGCCTCTTTTTTAGAGCATTTAATGCGCCACAGGCTAATTGAGTCAAAACTGATGTCTAGGATAAGATGCTTCGGTTAAGTAGATGAGGCAACGTGTCCCCTCATCCAATGGATACCATTTCACATGTAGCATTATAAATATCACCCCTTTGTGTCATTTGGGGGGGGGGGTTGTGCAAATGTATCTACTATAAGCTATATATTCTCTTCTCTTGGGGTTTTTAGTTTGGTTTTTATTGATCGTTCATTATCGTGCAATTCTGCTCATATCTCTTGCCAGGGCCCCGAACATATTTGTTTCATGTTATAAAAATTTTCCCACGTTCAAATTCGAAATATCATTGATTAGTAATCTGTCCATGTGTTGAAATTAGCTTACATGGACATAAGTGGGCCCAATATCTATTGTCCACCAATGGTACAAAAAGCGAGGTCAACAGATTGGCGTTGTCTGTAGAAAATGCCCCTATAACGACGAATATTCCCGTGGAAAAAGTTCACTGGAAAATAGATGGACATCCTCTTGAAAAAGGAATTGTTCATGAAAAAGAAAGTGGAGGCCCCAAGAAAAAATGAGTTCAAACTGTGATATTCCCGTAGAAGGTTGAGAGACAACCCAGATGAAGAGATTCCTTAAACAATAGCCCAAGTGGGTCACCGCTGACCCCACCACCATCATAAGTGCAGTGGAATAAGGGTAGCTGCTCAACTCACCTAGGAGCTAGCAACCATGGTAGCTAACATGAGAAATATCACCCACCAAAACGTAGCCATGCAAGAAGTCCTCATGCAAATGCAAAGCCAGGGAGGTCCGTCAATTTTCCCTTTCGCACCACAAGATACTATTCGCGTGAGGATAAAGTCCAAAGCCAGGAAACCTTTTTCCCCTAGTAGGCTAGAAAAGTTAGCCCACTTGAAAGGAAAGTGGGAATTGAGATCTCATCAAACTATACTTCTGGTCGACCCACCAAAGCCTATGTTGACACAGAGGATAATCAGAATATGAGCCACAACATGCCCAAAGGTCTATCAGTGTCAGTGTGTCTGAGAGAATTAGTCTCGCAGGAACCAGGCACATGCCATTCCCGCCACCTTCCGCGCCTAGAAATAGGCCACAACCACCACCTCCTGCAGAAAATCAATTGGAGGAAAGGTAAGGGCATATCCCCCGATCGACCCGATATCAAGCTGATAAAGAAAAGGACACGGATGAACCCCACAGATCTTATGACCTTGATGAAGACATCAAAAATTTGCCTTTTTCACCAGAACTAAGAAATATTCATGTCCCGAGTCACTATGTGCTGCCAATGATACCGAAGTATTACGGAAGAGGCGACCCTTCTATGTACTTGAACAATTACAAAACACACATGAGCCTAAGAAGCGCCATTTCGACCGTCAAATGCAAGGCCTTCCATCTGACTTTAAGCGAAACGGCAGAAATTTAGTACGGTAGACTATATCCAGGGAGTATTAGGAGCTAGCCAGAATTTAAAAGTACGTTCCTAAAACGATTCCCTGTAAATAAAGAAGGAGAGGCTCTTACCCAACACTTTTATGATATGAGGTAACAGCCCGAAGAGACATTGAAGAGTTTTTTTGCCCGCTTTACTGATGAGATAACATATTGTGTCAAGTTACTGATTGGGAGGTGTTGTTCACACTACGGGACGAGCTAAACATGAACACACTCTTCTGGGAAACGTACAGAATTAAGAACCCACTAGTTACAATACTTTGCTGGAAATAATGAGACATGAGATCACAACAAGGAGTTGATTGATCATCGAAATAAAGCCAGCATGGGTCTTCTACCCCCTCAGAGACAATGTGGGAAAGGACCCACATCTCATCAAATAGACAACCAATAGAACCAGGCTAGTCATGTAGCCATTCCCAATTCTGGGCAATCACTAATCACAGCCACATTAAACGTAGTACCCACGCTGGCTTATGAGAATGTAACCCCGAAAAATAACGTGTGAAAAAATGGGTTCAGACAACGGGCCCTTCAAAGAGGAAGAGGCCGATGACCGGGTTTGGAACCTAAAAATAGGTCGAACACCCCTCAATATTGTACTTATCATCATTCTTGCAGTCATGACACATCAGACTGTAGCGATATAGTCCAACACTCTAGATTGTTGAATCCTCGAAACAACCAAAGAAATGATCGCCCTTCTAGGAACTTGGTCTCGCCTAGGTAGGACCAAAGGACCAAAGACCTAGGCAGGAATAGGTTAGACCCCCGTCGAAAGCCATCACCGTGGCACTAGAAGGAACACAATAGAGAAAGACCTAGAGAAGGACAACGACAGCGTATGAGGAGGGAGCGCGAGATTGATACGATTTTTGGAGGACCTACATTGGGGACAATACAAGGAATTCCTAAAGAAATTATGCTAGAAAGGCTAGGACCTGCAATGACTAGCTATATAGTAGATAGTAGTTCCCGAAGAAGGCAATTACCACCCATCGCTCTGCACCCCAGAGGATGCTAGTGACGCCCTCGTGGTAAGAGTCACTGTGGCTCGTAATGGGCTGAAACAAATGTTAGTGGACAATGGTAGCTCTGTCAACATCCTCTTTGGAGCAACTTTTTGACAAGATGATCGTCGATCGTGAATTAATTCCCATCACCATCCCTTGTACGACTGTACCAGCAATAACATCATCCCAAGGGAGAAAATAACCCTTTGTAGTAAAAATGGAAGAGCCACCCCGTACAGTTCTAAACTTTATAAAATTTTTGGTAGTGGATAACAAGTCAGCTTGGCATGAAGTGCTAAGCAGACCCGACCTAAAAGATTTATGGGCCGTTACATCCATTCACCACCTGTACATAGAATTTTCTACTCAACATAAGATTGCCACAATTAGGGATGACCAAAGAGAAGCGTGGAAATACTACCTGAACTCGATAAGAAAGGTCGAGCTTAGGGACATCAATATGGTGATAATGGATGTTGATATGGTAGATGTCCCGAGAGGACAAAGTTCTGGGCAAAACGACATCGAGATGATGGATGCCCCCGAGCAGGGAGTCTTGCGGATGAACTGGATCCCCGTGTTATCGAGTTTGAATCCCAAATAGTCCTAGTAGAGAAGCTAGAAAGTTTCCCGATGGACCCCCAATATCCCACCAAGGCATTACAGGTGAGAAAAGGCCTACCACCAAAGGCTAAAGAAAGACACAAGGACTTTTTGTGCAAAAATCTTGATGCCTTTATATGGAGACATGAGGATATGGTAGGCATTGACATCAAGGTCAGTTGCCACTACCTGAAAATTAATCCTGCGATTGCTCCGCATAGACAAAAGAGAAGGGCCCTCAACCCGAAAAGATATGAGGCTCTGGAGGAGGAAGTACAAAAACTGATAAATAATGGCTTCATCAGGGAGGGCATGTACCCTGGGTTTCCAACCCAGTTTTAGTAAAAAGCACAATAGTAAATGGAGGGTGTGCATCGACTTTTCCAACCTCAACCAAGATTGTCCTAAGGACGGTTTTCCTCTTCTAAGGATAGAACAATTTGTGGACTCCACTGCTGGGCACGAACTTTTGAACTTCATGGATGCCTACTTATGCTATAATCAAATTCTCATACACTCAGCGAACGAGGAAAATATATCTTCTATCATTGTTAGAGGCCTTTATTGTTACAAAATGGTGCCACCTATTAGAGACTCGTTAACAAAATGTTTGTCAACCTTATTAGCAAAACAATGGAGGTCTACATGGATGGCATACTCGTGAAGAGCTTGAAGGAAAATAACCATGTAATGCACTTGGATGAAACCTTCCAAATTCTACGAAGGTACAAGATGAGGTTGAATCCCCTTAAGTGTGCATTCGGTGTTGCCTCCAGTAAATTCCTAGGATACATAGTCAACCAGAGTGGTATAGAGGCTAATCCAAAAAAAAAATCCAAGCCTTGATCGAAATGAGGTCCCCTAAAAAATAGAATGAGGTGCAAAGCTTTACATGGTGTGTGGCGGCTTTAATCCGTTTCATTTCAAAGGCTACCGACAAATGTCTCCCTTTCTTTAAGATCCTAAAAGGGGGTAAGAAGTTCCAATGGATGAAGGAATGTGAAGAGGCCTTCCAGAAGTTGAAAAGGCTCCTAGAGCAGGCCTCCTCCTCTCAAAGCCTAAGTTTGGAGATGGCTTACAACTCTATTTGGCCATCTCCAATGAAGCCATTAGTACGGTTTTCATAAGAGAATAATGTATCCTCCAGTTGTCTATTTAATACATGAGTAAAGCACTCTTGGTGGCAGAAACCCACTAGCCAGACATGGAGAAGTTAGCTCTAACCTTGATCACGAGATTTAAAAAATTGAGCCAGTACTTCCAAATTCATACAATACTTGTGTTAACCAACTTCCCGCTCAAACAAGTGCTTCAAAAACCTGACGCTTCGGGAAGGTTGTTGTAATGGGTAGTTGAGCTCAACGAGTTTGATATCGCCTTCAAAACGAGAACTTCTATCAAAGGCCAGACCCTTGTGGACTTCGTGGAGGAATTTTCCAACGTCCTGAAGATGGAGAAAATAATGGAACCCGCTGAACCTTCCACGTGGAGCTTTTTCGTGGATTGTTCATTTGGTAAGATAGGCTCGGGAGTGGTGTGGTCCTAGTTAGCCCTGATGGACATAAGTTGAACTGTATAGTGAGGTTTGGGTTTAAGGTTATCAACAACGCTGCTGAATATGAGGCACTACTAATGAAATTAGGCTGGCTAAAGAAATGCAAGTGAAGAAGTTGCTCATTAATAGTAATTCCCAGTTAATAGTCAGTCCAGTTAATGGCAACTTCATAGCGAGGGACAAGGGCATGGTCGCGTACCTCAAATTGGTAATGAGTCTACTCATTTCTTTCGAAAAAATCGAGTTAGCTCAAATCCCATGTATGGAAAATGCCCACGTCGATACCTTGTCCAATCGGCTAGTAGTAAGGACTTAGAACTACTGACACTTGTGTCGATTGAACACCTCTCAAAGCCCTCCACTGCTAAGGAAAATGAGGTAATATGGGTAGAAAGAATGCCTACATGGATGCAATCTATAGTAGCTTTCCTCAAAGATTAGGTTATTCTCGATGACAAAGAAAAAGCCCATAAGTTTAGGAAAAGGGCAGCCCACTTTGTATTACATGATGACGTGCTCTACAAAAAAAGGTTTTTACTTACCCCTCATTCGATGTGTTGAGGGGAGGAAGCCACCTACATCCTTCATGAGATCCACGAGGGAGTTTGTGACAACTACGCTAGAGAACTTGCTTTGGTACAAAAAACACTAAGACATAGGTACTATTGGCCCACATTGAAATAAGACGATATCCAATTTGTACGAAAGTGCGACAAATGCCAACGTTTCTCTCCTATCTAGAGACAACCTTCCCAAAAGCTAACACCAGTATCCAATCCATAGCCAATTACCAAATGGAAATCGACCTTATAGGTTTCTTACCTAAGGGTAGAGGCAGTGCTAGTTTTGCTATCGTCACCATTGATTATTTCACAAAATAGGTTGAAGCTGAACCACTGGCCAAAATTATAGAAGCCAAGACATCCAAGATCTTGTGGAAGAATATTATATGCCGATTCAGAATTTTCCATTCAATCGTGTTAGATAATGGGAAGTTCGATCACAAATAGGTTAGGGACTAGTATGAGGAGTTGGGAATCAAAAAGCATTTTTTGACACCTCATTACATCTAAGCAAATGGGCAAGTAGAGGCCATAAACAAAAATATCAAGTATACCTTGAAAATAAAACTTGATGCCTCTAAAGGAGCATGGATGAACTGCAACAAGTATTGTAGGCAATCAGGACCCCAACTGGAGAAACACCTTTCTCAATGGCCTACGGTGCTGAAGTAATGAGCCCTCTGGAAGTCAGATTACCCTTTCCATGTCGATTGTAATTCAATAAAATATCCAACGATGAGTTGAGAAAATGTGAGCTCGATTTCCTCGATGAAAAAAAGGATGAATCTCCAATGAAACTAGCCGCATATCAAAGGAAAATGACCTGTTACTACAATGCAGGAGTTAATAAAAGGACCTTTTGGATGAATGACCTAGTGCTTCGAATGGTTTTCATATCCTCCAAAGAATTAGGGATATGTATGTTGGATACGAATTGGGGATGTACGTACCACATCATGGAAGAGTTACAACCTGACACCTATTAGATAGAAGATCTGGACGGGAAAATGCAACCTGACCCAAGGAACATAGAGCATCTAAGAATATACTATCAGTGTATAGGCTTTATGGCTAGATGATCTTTCTCAATCCGTGTAAATATTTCAAAGTGATTCAATAAAAGTACGTTTTGTTTAAAAGATATAAAATACATGCCTCCCGCGATGAAGTTGAATGTCATGGAAGAAGCCCCTGCATGGATGAACCACCCACCATGTATGGAAGTGTAGTAACCTCAGAGAAGAGGATTGGATCCCTAAAGGGATTACCTTAATATTTCTTCGGTGCATACAACACATGCCTCCCGTGACAAAGCTGAACGTCATGGATAAGCCCTTACATGGATGAACCATCCACCATGTATGGAAGTGCGGATGCCTTGGAGAAGAGGATTAAATCCCTGTAAGGATTATCTCATTGGTTCTCCAAGACGTACAATAATGCCTCCCATGACAAAACTGAACGTTATGGAAGAAGCCCTTATATGGATAAACCATCACCATGTATGGAAGTGTGGGCTCCTCAGAGAAGAGGATCAGATCCCTAAAGGGATTACCTCATTGGTTCTTCGAGACGTACAACACATGCATCCTATGAAGAAACTGAACGTCGTGGAAGAAGTCCATACTTGGATGAACCATCCCACGAGGATTGGAACCGACCCACCAAAGCCCCTTTTGCCAAAGCCATGTGGCATCCCACGTAGAGTGCATAGGACCTACCGAAGCCCCCTTACAACCAAAACACTTCCATTGAAGCGGTCTCATGGAAGGGACCAGCTGAAGCCCTTCTGTCGAAGTGGAAGGCTCAAGGAGGTTAAATCTGAAGCTCTACCAAGACGAGTGACAACCTACCTTCGAAGATCCTAAATTCATGAAATCTTGTTCGAACGATTGATTTGATTCCTGTAATAAGTAATATGTCGAAGTCTTGTCAACATAGGTTATAGGGTGGCTGCCTATTTTTTAGAACATTTAATACGCCGCAGGCTAGTTGAGTTAAAAATGATACCTAGGATAAGATGCTTTAAATTAAGGAGATGAGGTCACATGTCCCATCATCCAATGAACACCATTTCATGGATAATACTATAAATATTCCCCCTTTGTGTCATTTGGGGGGTACTGGAAATATATATCTACTATAAACTATATATTATCTCCTCTTGAATTAAATCTTTTGTTGAAAAATTCAAATGTTTGATCTTGGTTTTTGGTTTAGTTTTTGTTAATTGTTCCTTATCGTGCAATTCCGCTCATATTTTTTGTCGATGCCCGAACATATTTGTCTCGTTTTATATAGCTTCTCCCACATTCAAATCTAAAATATCATCGATTAGTAATCTATTCATACGTGTTGGAATTAACTTGCGTGGACACGAGTGGGCCCAATATCTGTTGTTCATGTCAATGGTATGAAAAGTGAGATCAACAAAGTCTATCAAACTTCGTTTCTCTGTTTTCATACAACAAGGTGATAAACCCGATCAGAAGGAAAATCCTCTCTTCATGGTACCTGCCTTGGTGAACAATGTCCTTTGTTACGTTGTCTCGCCGAAGTCCATATCCACATCTAATGAAGAGAGGGCCTTTAAGGTTTAGGGGCTACTAACTCAACAATGTTCATTGTACTATCTTTCCAATATATCAGGTATCTCGATTCGATGTAGTATTCTTCGAATGGCACTGGGTGGAAAAAAAAATTGGGTAGTTATGAAGGAAATGTCGAAAACTTGATTCTCTCTTAACTATAATGATATAATATGTTTGTTATGACTTGGCTTTCGTGTCACACTATAGTTGAGGTGCTTAGTAGTGGATGACAAAACGAATATACCATCTTACACTATCGGAAATAAATAACACGCATGAAGTCAATGCTTATTTGTACAGTGGTTTGATTATTATTAGAGTTGACGAGGGTGAATGCGGGCTTTTCAATTTATTCAGATTCATAATCTCGAAACAAGGACAAGCCATCATTGGGAGACTGCATGTACGACGTTGGTTTACAAAATGGTTCGGCGAAAGTCTTAAGAGATCGCTTCTTTAGTCTATTTGAGTTGGACCTTTTTCAGACACTAGAATCCCCCAACTAAGGTCCGTTAATGCTCCGGTGCATAATTGTAGCTTCGATGCATAATAGTATCATGAAGGCAGTGCATTTCGCGATGCCAAATTGTAATGTCCGAAATTCTAGCAACCATCTGCATTACAAAAAATGAGTTCCTTAGCTATTAACCATCAAAATAACAATTCAGTAAAGTATCAAAGTTTGACGTACTTAATAAGTAATAGAAGAACTTAAAATTTCATCAATATAAACTTGAAAAAATAGTAAAAAGGGGTTTTGGAAAGACTGTAAGAAAATTTCAGCAAGTCGTTGCAGTTTTTTTTTTGGTGCTTAGTGAGTTACAAAAAAATAATTTGATCTCGCAAACATCCAGCGAAAATTATGAAATTTTAAAGGAAATCTTAAAACTTATTTTATGTTCAACAATATCAAAAAGTTGAGGTAGGGAAGAAGATGTTCAAGGCACGAAAACGATTTCCAAATATACTGAGACTGTATTCTTGGTTACCATTTGACACGGTTTAAAAAATACTATAATAAGTTCCACGAGACTTCAATTGACATGATTTTAATTCTGTACGATAGATAACTCATAAATGGTTGTTTTCCAATTTAAATCATCATGAAATTCGAAATATATAAATTGCAGTGAACTTTTAAAGCAAGGACTGAACGCTGAAATTTCTAAAGAAAGTTTAATTCTCTACAAAGTAGAATAATGCATCAAGCAAATAAAATACACTTAAGAAAATCCTAATATTACCAAAAATTAAGGTACTTTGTGACGAGAATCCTTGGTCCAATGACAAGCCAATTATCCTTGCCATCCAGTACACTAATTTTCCATTGAAATTGTTAACGAGGATGGATGAGTATGAAGAATTATACTCAATGGGATGCTTACTACTCCACAGTCAATCTAATTATGAAATTATATATAAAATTCTCTTGGCAATATAAACTGAGAATTACCCCACCATGAAAATAATAATTGAGGCTAGTGCTTGTAAATAACACGAAGGCTAAACGGTAGGCCCGAAGGTATAAGATCATAGCTGCTGATTTCTCCCAAATGAGCACTGAAAATTCACAAATAATGACAAATTTGAAAAAAAAAAAAAAAAATTTAAAATCCACATATAGCAAATAGAACCTACCCTCAAGTTGTTAAATATTTAATCTTTAATTCTAGAGATTGAAATGCAAATTTGTTGAGAAGAGCCCTAAAAAGCCCTTGAAAATCATGCTTTTCTCGCCAAAAAATTAATGGATCTATAGGTGAGTTTTGTTAAGAAATATAGGGTTATTTCATTTTATTGTTTATTAAGGGTAGAATAGTCTTTTCAATTTCCTTTATTTAGCCTATATATAATCTCTTTGTTTCTAGGTTAAATCATTCTTTTGTATTTAATTCCATTATGTAGAATTAATGAAACTCTAGCCTCCTTTTCTTTTTCTTTATTTCTTTGGATTGTTTAACATGGTATCAGAGCTGTTACGATCTTAAACACATTAATCTTGAATTTCGTTCCAAGCGAGCGACCATGAGCCGCTCGTCCGGCTAGCAATTTTGTTTTCCTTTTTTTTTTTTTTCTTTACGGATCTGAATTCTTGTAGTGAGAAGCAACATAGAGAGCCATCATTCTCTGCAAAAAAAATTGATGAATCTGTGCCTTCAAAATCGAGGGAGCAAAGATAGGAAACTGTTCTGTTTTTGCCTTGATTTTTCCAATTTAGAATCTGAAAACAGATCCATTAACCTCCATGGTTGTTGCTGTGCAGAACCAGAACTGTTTGTAGCATTATCTCTAAAAGCCCTCTGCATTCTTTTTCTGGGTTGATTATGATGAATATGATCCTCTCTCCTGATTGCTCTAATTTCATCTTTGCGTCCAAGATTGGAAAGCACTCTACCAAACAGAACCAAGGCCTCCTGTTTAGGAGCAGAAAGCCAGTGCAATTAAACACAAAGTTAAGCAGGATTCGGTTAAGTTGGTAATGAGTGACGTTGAGAAGAAAAAAAAAGAACTAGGTGTAGATTTGGAGGCCTTGCTGGAAGAATTGCCTGAAAGTATTATTGATTTCTTGAAAGAGAGCTGTTTGAATGGAAGTCAAGTGAGTGAGGGTGAGATTGAAATTGATAGGCTGGTATTTATTTGTTGGGGTGGTTTAATTTGTGATGAGATTAATTGGG
>CAIGRT010051666.1:0-11873 GCA_903798405.1 Fraxinus platypoda | reverse complement strand
AAGCCAAGGACAAAGTAGATGTCAGAAAAATAAAATGACAACTCAGCAAGGAGTTTGATATGAAGGATTTAGGTGCAGTAGAGAAGATTCTTGGTATGAAAATCTTGAGGGATAGAAAGGCTGGTAGATTGTATTTGTGTCAGAGTGGGTACGTTGAGAAGGTGTTTGAAAGATTCAATATGGTGAATGCGAAGGCTGTCAGTAATCCCTTGGTTGCCCACTTAAAATTATCATTTAACTTGTGTCATCAGTCAGATGAAGACATTGATTACATGTATCGGGTTCCTTATTCCAATGCAGTTGGTTCGCTTATGTATAATATAGTTTGTATAAGACGTGATTTGGCACATGCAGTTAGTGTAGTGAATCCTCAGATACTTGAGAGGCTCTGCTAATGCCTGTTTGCATTTTGGTAGAAATTTAGATGGAGTCATTGGATATGTGGATTCAGATTATGTAGAGAATCTTGATAAGAGAAGATCACTTACAAGGTATGTGTTTAGTCTTGGAGGCTGTGCTATCAGCTGGAAAGATACTTTGCAAAATACATTAGCTTTGTCTATAACAGAAGCAGGATACATGGCCATTACAGAGGCATGTAAGGAGGCTATGTGGCCGAGAGGATTGATTAATGAAATCAGTAAAGACTTACAGATATCTACAGTATTATGTGATAGTCAAAGTGCAATTTTCTTGACTAAGGATCACATGTTTCATGAGAGGACTAAGCACATTGATGTGAGGTATCATTTTGTGCGTGATATGATTGCTCGTGGTGATATTGTAGTGAGCAAGGTTGATACCAAGGATAATCATGCAGATATGATGACAAAATCACTTCCTAATGCTAAGTTTGAACATTACTTGAACAAAATAGGTGTTTGTCATAGATTTAGTCCATTTGGGCTTGTTTGGAAGAGGATGAATGGTGTTTACTTGTAGATGTGTCTTGAATTCCTTGTGATGGAATTTGTTTCTAGGTGGAGATTTGTTGTGGTTTGATCCAAATTCCATGTAATTTGGTATTTGGTTGAATAGAAGAAGTCTAAGGTGCTTGGGTTTTGAGAATCCTAATTAATGAAGATCAAATTTCATCAAGGATTGGGAGTTTGGTTTGGAAAATGACTTGGAGATGAAGAAAACAACTTGGAGCGAAAAAAATGGAGAAGAAAACGAAGCAGAACGCCCGAGTTGCGGCGCCGGGCAGGGGGCGTCGCGGTGCCGTGCCCCTGTTTGGTTTTTTGCCCCGAGCATCGGGAACGGCTCGTTATTTTAAATTCCCTTTTTTGGGATTTTATCACTTATTCTCAATCTAGAACTCCAAAAAGAGATTTATTTATATATTCCACATTATATCTTCACATATAGAGATTTAACATCTTGAGAATTAGAGAGCTTAGATTTCAATTGAGAGCATTGAGATCTTGATAATGTAAATACAATTGCTATTGATTATAGTGGAATATTTCTCCTCAGTCCATGGTTTTTTTCCCGTATAGGGTTTTCACATAAATCTTGGTGTTTATCTTCTTCTTGTTTATTTCATTATCATCATTATCTTGCGATCCAGAATTCGTAACACTTCGGATTAAAGAGATTGCATATTCCATGAAGATCGCATCACATGGAAGTGTAATTGGGCCATTTCCTAGTAATCCATACTCTTCGTTAGCTATTTTTAGAAGTTATTGGAACATAGGCTTCTCAAGATAAACCAAGGGAATCACAAGTGTATATAGTAAAATGGCCCTTATCAACTGTTGATGATGAGCTCCTTGCGTCTTTATCTTCATCCTTTGTGCTTCTTGGAATTGTAATTCTCTTTTGCCTGGTAGCTGTTGTTGACCTCGAAAAATGGTTCCGACACGTAGCCAACAGAACGAAACTCCACGCAAACTCCTCCCTGCACACGGTGGCACACCATTAGTCACGCATGGCCTTTTTCGATGGGGGGAGTGTCCGCGAGCACTCCGACGGTCAAGTCAGTATTTCAATCAACCGAAAAGTGGTGCCCGACGATGAAGTGGTCACCGGGACGTGGTTGAGAATATGTGTAAGTATATTGGAAGGCTCTTTTTTAGTTCAAAGATTAGAATGCAAAGATTAAAAATGGGAACCCCTTACTCTTACCAGTATGGGGGTATTTATACCAAGAAATGGAAGAGGTGAACCGTTAGATGAAGGGACACGTGGCTTCAGATCCCGGACGACCCATCTTTTCATAGGTGTCAATCCGTCAATCCATAGGTTGGCGAACATTAAATGTTTATGACATAGCAGCTGAGTTGACCGTTTTATAGCCTGCCACACGTTCCGTCAGTCAGGGATTTGACTTTGGAAAGATCTCCTGAAAGATCTTGGCAGAAATGTGGCGAGGCGAATTGTGGGGCATAACGAATATGGAGTGCGGGCATTTACATCCGCCGTGAATGGCGGATGAGTTCGGTTCTTCTACTAGGTGGGGCGATGGTGCTTCAGTTCGGAGTAATGGAATCAGTTCGTCCGACATGAATTCGGTTCATCTGCCACGTGGTAACAACAGAGCGGTTCGGCCAACACGTGGCGAATGAGGTAGATGGGTGAGGTGGAGGGCCCCAAGAGGCCCGTAACAGCTGCGAAATTCCTTTTTATCATTTTTGGATTGATCATTTTTTGGTTAGTATATCTCAAAAGGCCTTACGAGGTAGCGAAAAAGAGAGTTGTTACAACAAAGCTGAATGCTGAAAATTGCTGTAGGAAGGCAAAGGAAGAGCATTGCTTTATATATGCTTTAAGCCTGAGACTATAATTCGGCTGCCATTCATTGTGCTGGCAGCCGTTGGAAGCAGAAGCATGTGATTGTTGCATAAAAAGGGTATTCAGGCCTAAGTTTGGTTGTTGCAAATGAAATACATTTCGAGAAATCAAGTCAATCTAATTCTGTGTGTCTGTTTGTACCAATATAATTGGGCCCTGAACCAGTGGCTTATATTCGAAACCTTGCAAACCCCCAACCTGCCCATCTCAAAAAATTCCAAATAATTTTTGGTGACAAGAAACATTATCTAGACATAACTAAGCTACAAGAAATGTTGCATCTTGGATGCTGCATCAATATTATAGCCGAATTCATTTAAGCCACAAATTCTGCCTTGTTAGGCAGCTCAACTGACATGCTGGCTTCAAAATGCCTTGACTTTCACCTGCCAAATTAACATTCTTAATGAATCAGGACACCACTATGTCTTCAGATAGAAGAAAAGGACATGGCTTTTTTTCTTGTGGCTCTCAAGAATTGGAACTTACAAGATCATTTTGAACATGTGCTTGGACCCAATGTGTCATCAAACAACTTGACATAAGAAATTAAACGGCTCAAATGCAAAGCAAAATCAAACGGTGCCACCCTCTACTCCTCTCTTCCTCAAACTTCACATGGGATTGTACCCATACATGGATCCCCAATTATAATGCTGCATTTAATGGATTGTCCCCAGCTTATAGCCTAATCAATATATATAAGCAAACCCCTCTCCATTTTTTCAACACAACACAAAACAAAGCAATATCATTCCAGTGTTTTCAAGATCAAAAAAGAATCCTCATCTCATATTTCCATTAAAAGACCTCAGAGATCAAGATGATTAGTTCCAGAAAACTCATCAAGATGGCAAGGAAGTGGCAAAGGCTGGCTGCCATGGGAAGAAAACGAATAACGGTCCCAGGAAAGAATGACTATGAGGAAGCTAGTACCAGTAGCCATTCATCAAATTCTTTGGCTAAGAAAGGCCTGTTTATTGTGTATACAGCTGATAAAAAGCGATATGCTTTCCCCATAACCTATCTCAACAATTACATATTGAGGGAGCTGCTCGTAATGTCAGAAGAAGAGTTTGGACTACCAAGTCATGGACCAATCACATTGCCTTGTGATGCTGTATTTATGGATTATGCAATTTCTTTGATCCAAAAGAAAGCAACTAAAGAAGTTGAGAAAGCTTTGCTTATGTCCATGGCTGCTTATAGATGTTCATCGTCTTACCAATTCCATGAGCTAGAGACAACACAACATTTGACGTTATGTAGTTGTTGAGTTTGTAATTATTGCTTCAATATAAATGCATCAAAGAAATTCGTTGATTCACGCTGAAAGTCCTAAATGGCAGCTTATGCTATGGAAACATACACGATTGTTTTCATTCTATAATTCAAATACAGTTAGCTGCCATTAATTATAATTTCCTTCTATTGACTGCATATTCTGACCATTCACCAGTCAATAATTTATTATCCACCACAATCCCAATTGCTCATCTATTCATTTAGGTTGGTGATTGAATAAGTCCGTTTAAGGAATAGGTAAATTATAACTGATGGTATTAGGTAGAAATTATAAAAATATAAAAATATCATTTATTATAGGTTTTCTTATCCAACCTAAAGTCATTTCTAATCTCCACATTGTGTTATGTGGTTCACAGTGAAACTTGCTTCTTTTATGATTATATTTTCTACTTTCTTTGTTGTGAAAGCATCTCTCTTTGATCTTTCCTCTTTCGTTTTAGATGATAGAATGCACCTGTACTTTAACACTACGGTATTTAACATCAGTCTAAATAACAGTACTGGTGACATTAAATTACAACTTTAATTAAATACAAGGAATTGTAGCCCATTTAATAGGACCTAGGATATGCTGATACCTAAATTAGTGTTTAACACCATTGGTGTTAGATAACATTATTCATTCATTTATGAATGCAATTTAGCCATAGGGTTATAATCTCATTTTAGGAGGTGTTAATGTGACATTAAATAATATGTGAAATTAAATAATAGGTAAAATTAAATAAGTCGTTTAATTCCACATTTTATTTAATCTATCATCTATCGCTACCTATTGTGGGATTGTAATCCCAATTAGCCTACATACCATTACTCTTCATATATGCATCCAGTCTTCCGTCTTACCCCAAGGATTGCCAATCTCATATGAAGGATATGCTACTTCCACGCATTTTCAAGCTAGGAAAAAGAAGTAAAGCAACCAATTTTGTCAAAGCGTTTCCATTTTCTCATAAACAGTCATCAGCATTTTGTATGAATTGATTTCCTAACCCCTTCTATTACTATTTACATTCCACTTGTGTTAAACATGGTACAATTTACTAAATAACACGTTATAAACTCTATATAATTCTCAGCATTATTGTGAGGAAGAGGGAGGAGTAGAAAATATCAAAATTATTTCATCAAAATCATAGTGTAAAGATACAAAATGGGGGACATTGATGGAGTAAACTCTGCTCCGTTAACTCCTCGGCCAGCATCTGTGGCTCCAACACCGCCTATAGCCCAAACTCCGTCCATAATAGTATCGGCTCCTCCTTCTCAATTCCATTCCCCATCTTTATCCCGCTCACCACTCCTAACTCCAGGTGGTACTGTGAGGAAAACCCCAAGATTTCGAACTCCAAGGTTCATTACTCCCTTGGGAAGCCCTATAAGGAAGGCCCTCAAACTCACAAAGCTCGACCCACAAGATGCTTGGCTTCCAATTACTGAGTCCAGAAATGGAAACGCATACTATGCAGCTTATCATACCTTGTGTTCTGGGATTGGAATCCAGGCCCTTGTACTCCCCGTCGCCTTCACCATTCTTGGCTGGTAATATGTCTATCAGGTTTTCTAAATTCATATAATATATTATGGGCGTCTTCGTTAGAGATTAAAATCGGATTAAAATTAAAAAACTAAGCGTTGACTTTTATTAGTTAAAATTGAAAAATTAGCCGTCATTGTTGACTTTTATTAGACGAGTGAGACCTAATAACGACTATATTTTCAATTTTAATTAGATTTTAATCACTCCCAAACGTCTTTTATATATCCATGAATTATGAGTTATATTCAATAATAGTATATCTTTCTGATTGTAGGACGTGGGGTGTCATTTGCTTAACACTGGCGTTTATATGGCAGCTATATACACTATATTTACTGGTACAACTCCATGAATCACACGAAAATGGTATACGATACAGTAGATACATGCAATTAGCAAGTGCAACTTTTGGTGAAAAACTCTCCAAGTTCTTGGCTGCGTTTCCAATCATGTATCTATCAGGAGGTACATGCGTGGCTCTGATTGTGATCGGAGGCTCAACTTCTAAGATGTTCTATCAGACTCTGTGTGGAGCCACATGCACCTCTAAGCCATTGACCACCGTGGAGTGGTACCTGGTATTTACATGCGCGGCGGTGCTTCTGTCTCAGCTGCCAAACATGAACTCCATTGCCGGTGTGTCTCTGATCGGGGCTATTACTGCTGTCGGTTATTGCACCATGATATGGGTGGTGTCCGTGGCTGAGGGCAGGCTACCTAATGTGTCGTACAACCCAGTGAGAGCTGGCACGGAAATTGCTAGGATTTTTGATGTTCTGAATGCACTTGGGATCATTTCTTTCGCGTTCAGAGGCCATAATCTCATTCTTGAAATCCAGGTGAACATGTTTATTATCCAAAATTCCCAATAATTGATTTGAAATATGCAGTAGTTTTTAAATTATATCATCAGGTTCTTCTTATACACAGTCGTAAAGACTTCGAAAAATTCAGTACATAAAGTCTTCCGTAACAAATTTTCATTGAACTTCAATGTACTTCCCCCTTTAGAAAAAGGAAAAAAAGAACTGTTAGTGCTTTGACGTTTGACCAACCTAATTTGCGTGTGTATGGGATGAATTTGACTTTCTTTTTTTCTCTATAATTTTGAATGGAATGACAATAATTAGCCGAAAATCATGAATTTTTTTCTGTTGACTGTAATATTAAAATGTCATATTTTGACTGCTACAGGCTACCATGCCTTCTGATGAGAAGCATCCCTCGAGCGTGCCAATGTGGAGAGGCGTAAAATGTGCATATTCAATCGTAGCATTGTGCTTATTCCCACTTGCTATTGGAGGCTATTGGGCTTATGGTCACATGGTGATTAATTCAACAAAATTAAAGTTCAATTTAAATCTTTGTTCAAAATACTGACTGGTTTTACATATTCGACAGATTCCAGCCAACGGTGGGATGCTAACAGCATTGTACACGTTTCACACTCAAGATGTTGCACGATCGGTATTAGGGTTGATAAGTTTCTTCGTCATAATTAATGCAATGAGCTCGTTCCAAATTTACGGTATGCCAATGTTTGACGACATGGAATCAAATTACACAAAGAGGTTTAAGAAGCCATGCCCTTGGTGGCTCCGAACAATCATTAGGGCAATGTTTGGATACGGGTGCTTCTTTGTTGCGGTGGCAATTCCATTCCTGGGTAGTGTTGCTGGTTTAATCGGAGGAATTGCATTGCCGGTGACTTTGGCTTATCCATGTTTCATGTGGCTTAAGATGAAGAAACCAAAGATGTATAGTCCAATATGGTGGCTTAACTGGGCATTGGGTCTTGTTGGAATGGGATTGAGTGGAATTTTAATTGCTGCTGGTTTGTATGTTGTGATAGACACTGGTATTCAAGTTAGCTTCTTNTGAAATTATAATTGCTGTTGATTTGTATGTTGTGAGAGACACTGGTATGCAAGTTAGCTTCTTTAAGCCTCACTAATAAATGGTGTCAAAATAAAATTCAGTGAAGGGATAAAATAAAAATGTGTGTTACCCTTATTTCTTATTTCTTTTTTTTTTCACCTTTTCAGGGTGAAAACAAGATAAAATTAATTATCTTTGTTACTTGTAATTTCGTTTTGTTATTGCACTTCCAGTATTAATGTGGGCAACACCTATGCTTGAATGACAAACCATGTTATCATCACTAACATACTTACAGACCATGATCGAGTCTAAGCATCTCGAGTTCCACTCGCTATAAACTACCGAACTTGTGTGAAGTCGGCCATTAGATATTGTTGAACAAAGAAACCTCGGTTTGAGCCAAGCAAAAGTTGATCTGGTGGATTCGAAACACAAGCCAAAGTTTACATGCATAATCTGGCATGACACTAGGCAGCCTAAAATATTTCCAGCTTGATCTTTGCGTGGTTCCAAGCATTTGTACTTGAAGTTGTAATATGTCAAATTTTTAACAGTTCAGAGCCGATGAATTAATGCATAACCTTATTAGTCCCAACAAATTAGTAAGATAATGAGAACACCTTGACTTGTGTTTCAAAGTTGTCAACTGATGCTATAAAAAAGCGTACATGTTGATTTTCGAGCTTGATCATTGAGAATAAACATGAACAGAATCTTCACGTATCTAAACCCAAGGCGTCGAGATATGTCTTCATTGTCCCTCCGATAATTAAGTTAGAAAGAGAATTTATGCATGAGGCTATAAACTGAAAATTATGTAAAAACGTACTTGAATAATGAATTGAAGTCTTATATTTATAAAGGTATGTAGCATACTCCTAGTAAGCATAAACTAGTTGAATACCTTTTCTCGGTTTGAGTCATAGGGCGTTCGGAAGTCTTGCCCTATCTAGGAATTGTTATTTGTTAGGAATTAGGCAACTAGTGTTTGGATGAGGATACAAGATGAGGATACAGCTCTTATGGTAGAGTTCCACCATGATAGGACAAAAGAGATATAATAGGATACAATTTTATCGGAGTTAAATAAGCCTTATTTTGTGTAAAAGTTCTAATAGATTAGGTGATGTTAGACGCAAAGTCAAGGCATATGTCCTACGATACCTAAAGGCATCGAGCTCGAGGAGGTCAGAGAGAATGTCATAAGATTGGCAATATTCAACCTCGGGTCAATGTCCTCGGATCTTGACAATTATTGGCTACATCATCAACCATCCTGACTTTAAGCAACGTATTTTTGTTTTCATGGTAACTTCAAATCATGTTTGGCCTCAATTTTTCTAAAAAATCACTTTTTTCAAAATTCATTTCTATTTACACATTCTTCCATAAAATAATTTTACACGTAAATTTAAATTTTTTTTATTTTTTAATCACGTGTTTTTCGAAAAATCTCTATTTCAAAATACATTTTTCCTATAAAAAAATGACTCAAATAGGAGAGTTTTTTATGCAAATGTACATTCATTTGATGGAAATTTGAGCCTTTCAAGGGAATCGTTTGTTGGTTGGTCCAAGAATTGCTTTGGCCTTTTAGTACATGCATTTGTGTGTATGAAAACACTCAACGAGTATTATTTTAATAAAAAATAAACCGACAAAATCCTCGGAACCTAGCTACCATTTCAACCAACCATGCTAGAATTAATGTTTCCAAGGCTCCCCGAATTCAATCTATTTCCAGAAAAGTTTGTGAACACGTTGTACCTCACTATTGGTGTTAACCGTCCAAACCGACATTTCTAATTTTCTATGATTGTCGTGAAACCCCTGCCTACAGTGTTCGAGGTTTTCGTACATAAATCTCCAATGTTGATAAATTATCTACTGCAAGGATACATTAAATTCATTAAATAAAACTTATGCAGAGTACTCGTTTGTCGATTATCACGCTTATACAAGTCCACCAGACTGTGGCATGCACGTTCACTCAGCTTGTTCATCTCGCAATCATGATATATATCCACGTTATCACTTCATTTTCATCTTAATCTATCTCCAATGCAAACATAATGGCAGAGGAATACCCTCAAGGCCATGTCGATGACACTTCTTCGGTGCCTCCACCAGAGACCAAAGAGCGTGGATGTTTCAATTTTATGAGAAAGGATAGAAAGGAGGAAGAAAAAACTCAAGATGATATTGTAATGAAAGATTTTGACACTGGAAAAGGGAGCAAAGAGGGGCAAAAACACACTCTGATGGATGAGCTACAACATTCTCATAGCCACTCAAGCTCGGTAAATTTCATAATTCTAGCCATCTTTTTCCCGAATGATGTTTCATAAACCATCTGTTCAGGATAATTTACTGTCCATTTTATTGTTCAAATTTTCAGTCTAGCGAGGAGGAAGTAGAAAAGGGCGGAGAAAGGAGAAAGAAGAAGAAGAAGGGTCTAAAGGATGCTATCAAGGATAAGATATCTGGAGATGAAGGAGAAGACACTGAGCACAAAGACACGAGCATTCCCGTTGAGAAATGTAATGAAGAAGCAAACGCTGAAACAGCTAAAGCAGAAGAAAAGAAGGGCTTTCTGGAGAAGATCAAAGAAAAACTTCCTGGCCAGCACCAGAAGATTGAAGGCACTGAAACTCCAGATGCATGTGAGCATTCCCCAGGAAGCGATGTAAAGGAGAAGAAAGGAATAATGGGCAAGATCAAGGAGAAGTTGCCCGGGCACCCTAATGAAAAGGAAGACTAATTGCCCAGCAAAAGTGCGAAAATGATTCTAGATGTAACTTCCTTTGTTAGGTTATATTTGTTGCACTGCCTGCTAAGAAGAAAAACTCATCACTGAGTACGAGATTTCTTCATCTTGTCTTTTCGATTCGCTTCTTCTATGTCACTATGTTGTATCTTACGAGTGTATTTGATCTACTATGCTTTCCATCATGTTTTCCACAGTACCTTCCTTTCGTTGAATCTGTATGCATATAAAGATTAAATTTATCATCAAGAATACATATAGGATATGTATTCATGCTTGGATACACTTGGATATTCTCCCACCCATACATGTTTTTTAATTTTTTTATATTTTTTAATTTTTTTTATGCTAATCAAACACATTATGACACGTGAACAAAATTTTATTAGTTTTAAACTCTTTTATAACTCATTATTATTAGCGATAATTTATTGAAAATAGATCATATTTATTAATTAAACATTTTAAAAGAAATTATATGCGTTTTAAGATTGGAAATATATTTTGCCCTTGTTTAGTTGATGTATATTAAAATCAGATTTTTAGTAGTTTTTGATAAAAAATGATGAAATGTATGATTTAAAATACACAAATAAAATTTTATTATTGAAAATAGATAATAGTATTAATTCTTTTAGTACACATAAAATTTGTATTAATAGTTGATAATAGTTTTATCATTGAAAATAAATAATAGTATTAAAATTTTTAACATGTAAAATTGTGTAAATAATTAACAATTATAGTTTTATTATTGAAAAATAAATAATGGTATTAAATTTTTTAATACACGTATTCTAATTTTTTTGAAAAACTGATGTATCGATAAGCTCATATATTTTTTCAAATTACGAATTCAAATCCTTCCTTCTTAGCTGTATGAAAAAGGTTCACGATTTGGAATTGCAGACCAAAAACTTTTGTTACCCTCTAGAAAATCAAACGTGCTACAGTGACAATCTCATTATAATAAAGCTATGTGTGTACACATAGCCTTACACCTCCCTCATATGGAAGGGAGCCCACAAATATTTTATTGTGTGTGGACCCCCCTCCATGTGAGGGGGATGTAAGGCTATGTGTACACCATTATATACACATAGCATGGCTCATCTCATTAATGGATTCAAAAACACGAGGAACACGTGTCAACGCGTGATTGGACAATTTTGAGGGAATAAAAGCCCCTGATCAAGGAGCATTATTCTTAGAAAACAAATGTGCTACAGTGACAAGTGACTCGCTCAATGACAGATTCAAAAATGGGGAAATACGTGTCAACGTATAATTTGACAGTTTGAAAAAAAAAAAAAACCCTCAGTCAAGTGCAGTCACCCCACCCTGTCACCCATCCTTGTCAAAAGCCTTTGTTCAAGGAGGGAGCATTATTCTTAGAAAACAAACTTACTACAATGATAGGCTCGATGATAAATTCAAAAACAGGAAGGATGCGTGTCAATACATGATTGGACAGTTTGAAAAAAAAAACACACACACACACACAACACCACCAAGTCAACTCTGTCACCCACCCTATCAAAAGCCCTTGTTCAAGGAGCATTATTCTTAGAAAACAAACTT
>CAIGRT010051645.1:6470-22246 GCA_903798405.1 Fraxinus platypoda | reverse complement strand
ATTTCGAGAACTACATTATGGACATATCGAATAGTCTAAATAGATATCGAAAATAGTCAAAAATACGTTTAAACGTGAGTTTTAAAGAAAGACGTATAACTCGCTTTTTTTAGGAAATTTTATATGGAATATAACAAAAAAAATTTCGACATTTTACATCCGAAAAAGTTATATCCCATGTAAATTTTCGATTGTAAAATTTCTCCCAACTTCTTTGCAAGTTCGATTGTGCCCCCTAACTTTAAAGCTCTGCGTACTACCATCTTTCTTAGTGGTTTCGTGATTGATTTTAGAACAGAGACTTTACAAAAGATTCCATTCCAGCATTGATTGACGCTTCCAAGATGAAGACAATCAAGGGTAAAGACTTTCCAAGCAATAAATAACAAATTTAAACACGGGCATTGCACGCTAGCTCAATGTCTTGAAAAAGTTAGATTACCGTAACCAATGAATACACAGGTCAAGTGCACACTACTTCGGTGTCACCTTGTGACGTTCTTGACTTTTCATAATAACTATCAAATAAGAGCTAATGGACACAAGATTCAGAGGGGAAAAACAAAAATCTATTCCATTGATAATTGCTTTACCAAATTCATGGATTAATAGAATCAAATCTCCAAATAAGAGGTACTATGCAGTTACCAATTTCGTAACATTGTCATGGAGAACACATCCAAATTGAGGAAGGTTGGATGCTATGATGATGAGAACACTATAAAAGAGTTGGGAATCATGAATTGAATTGATTACTTGAACGTGTGTATAATGATTTAAAACATATGGTAGGAGATATTAGACTCGTACCTGCTTTAGTTGCATCCACGTATGAATCATCATTTCCCATTCCATATAGGTTTTCCCGTAGATCACCAAATGTTTGAGAACAGAGCTCAATTGTTAGAAATAAAGTTCCATATGACCGATGCAATTCTTCATCACAGTCTTAGTATACATTAACTTCTTGTAAATTAATCGTCGTCCAATGCCACATTTGATCGTAAGCCTTTCTATTTACATGCCACCTAGATGTATTACATGGAATGCATTGGAGACGCTCTCCAATGCTAATGTGAATTGTGAGGAAAAAAGTGTCATGTCAGCAAAATAGTCCATGTTTACAAAAAAAAAAATCTTATCCAATACAACCTAAGTGGGATTTTGTCTGGCTGATGTGCCATCAGCTAGAAAAAAATAGATATTATTAAGAACACCATCTTAATGTAGAGGCTCGGAGTGAGTCAACTTTATTTAAACTTTTTGTCTCTCTTTCTTCCTCTTGTATGTTAACGGATTATGGTTCGGTTTTAAAGCAAAAAAAAAATCCAAATTATTAAAACGAACTACAAGACAAAGCTCCATAACAAAAAGTTAATACTAACATCCAAAATTAAAATAATAAGCCTCATTCAATACAACCAACAAAGTTCCAACTTTTTTCTGGTTCACCAAATTAACAAATAAACATAATTAGTTATAAACGATTGGATTAGAACTAGGTTCTTGATTTTAAGAAACAAAAGAGTTTCAAAGTTGTGTAAGAATCAAACCGAACCGGCTGGTTCTAGTTTGATTAGGTTGGTTCCAGTTCTTTTACCCTCCCCTGCTTGAATTCTTATTCCACAAATCTCGTCAATTTACCCATTTTCTAAAGATGGGTACTCGCATATAAGAAGTGATGTTATTAATAGTCAGCGGCCACAGTAATCATCATATGTGACAGTTTGTTATTTGAGGTATTGTCTTTTTATTTAATGCAACCGAATTATAGAAAATTAATGTCTCAAATAACAAGCTGCCACATAAAATGATTATTGTAATAGCTGACTATGAATAACATCATTCTACTTATAAGTGTATAGAAACCAAATTAGCAAATAAATTACGGGAATTTCCAACTTGTGATTATGAAAATTGTGCACTCAAAATTCAAATATATGCTTTTAGCTTACCTTTTAAACTCGTACACTTGAATCTCTTAATAAACAATTTCTCGACGTTTGACAGTTAAACAATCACAAATTAATCTAAAAGATAATTACGGGTAAAACTTTCAATTTTAACATCTTGATAATGCATTATTATACATGTTAAATACACCCAAAAACTTTCAATTATAAAACATCTTGACAATTATCTAATAAAGAGACAAGTGCTACCTTCTTTCTTAATGGTTTCGTGATTGACTTCTATCACGGGACAGAGACTCTTCTTACAGCTACAAAGAAACCGCGTTAGGCCCCATTTTCGGGGTCGACGCTTCCAAACGAAGACAATCAAGGGTAAAGACTTTTCAAGCAATAAGTAGCAAATTTAAACACGGCTATCTCAATATGTTGAAAAAGAGAGATTACCTAACCAATGAATACACGAGTCGAGTCAAGTCAAGTCAAGTGTAGACTACTTCGGTGTTACCTTGTGAGGTTCCTGTCCTTTCACAATAACTATCAAATAAGGGCTAATGGACACAAAATGCTGGAGAATTTAATAATAATAATAATAATAATGTTCCATTGACAATTGCTTTACCAAATCCATGGATTAATAAAATCAAATTTCCAAATAAGAGTATGCAGTTAAACTTAAAAACATCCAAATTGTCAATTCGATTCATGATTCCCAACTCTTTTGCAGCGCTCTCACTATCAAAGCATGAATCAAATTGAGGAAGGTTGGATGCTTTGATGGTGAGGGCACTATGAAAGAATTGGGAATCATGAATCGAATTGACAAGGATTACAATTAATCTACTTGTACAATGATTGTTGACAAGGTTTCTTGATAATGTTTGATGTGGCAAATTTTGGACAGTTCATGTAAAAAAACAGTTTTTGAAATTTTTTGAAATGAATGAATATGATGATGCTAAATCATGATTGTCAACAAACCTTGTTAACAATCATTGCATGTAGCTTGATTGTTTAGATTAACCTTGAACATATGTATGATTTAAAACATATGGTAGGAAATATCAAGCTCGTACTTGCTTTGGTCATTGTTTGGTCCCCATTTTGAAGAATTTATGAATTTTGGAATAGTGATTGAACGGAGAAATTGTAGTTGAAAAATAATGAAAAATTTTAGATTTGTGCGTAATATTATTTTATTTAGAAAATATGTGATTAAAATTAAGAAATGGAAAAAAATTTAATGGGGACCAAACAAGGGGCTAGTTGCAAGGATTACGCATATGAATCATTATTTCCCATTGGTTTGCCAGTAGATCACCAAATGTTTGAGAAATAGAGCTCGATTGTTAGAGATAAAGTTATATACAATTCAGACAATTTTTCATCAAGTCCTGGTATACATTAATTCTTGTAAATTAATTGTGGTAGATTTATTTTCACAAACATAAATTCGGTAGGATTGTTCTTGCTTTGTAATTGTATAATATTATACTGTTTCTATGTAACATTATAAATATTGTCAATATTTACACACTAACGAGCATGCAAATTATTATATCTAAATTATCATTAAAAAAAATCATTAATTTGTTGGTACATTCCTTTTCAATAATTCAAATCTAAATTCAAACACAAAATTAAATGAAAAATAAAATAAAAAACGCCATTATTGCGAGAAATGTCTGGGAATTCAATTCAAAAATCAGAGCACCGACCGTTCTTTTCCCAATCACCGTAGCGCGTTGGCTCCGGTCCGCGAGGGCCGCCGATTTCACCGGTCACTTTGTTTCTGTAACCATCGTCCTCGTCCTCGTCTTTTGAATCGAATTTCTTCTCATCTTCGATTTGATTCTGAGTCTTCTCGTTGATCTCGGAAACCGATGGCTCTTTCTTCTCCTGCTGCTGAATTTGCATAAGCTGAATCGTGGTGCAGATAACTCGGCGACTCAGTGAGTTGGACGACTCGGATTTGACGAGTGTTGATGAGAATAGACGTCCCAGATTTATCGCCATTTTTGCTTGCTCAATTTTTTCGAGTCACCAAACAAATACGGAACAAATACTCCTATGCATGCGGGCAGCTCGTTTTCCTCCCTTCGTCGAGCCTTTCCTTTAATGGTTGGGGGAAGCATTCCCCGTCCAAGCCTTCACTCCCCCTACCTTCAATTGGGGGTAGAGATGGCCGCAGTAGATTCTGCCGACCGAGTCCCAGTGGCAGAGTCTTGAGGCACGAATCCAACGGCAAGGGAATCAGCGGCTACTTTTGGTTACCCGGTTCACCTTTCAACTACGTCCGGGGGCGCTCGGTCCGCGCGGCGGAGGAACGAACTGAATTGAGCGCTTTCAGGTAATGCTGGGGCACGCCTTAAAGTGCTCCTCCCCAAGTCCACCGTCGTCAAACTCGTACTAGGGTTGGCTCCTCACAGTTCTCCCTTTAACACCAGAGGATAGGCCGACAGAGGCGATAGAGAATAGAGACTTATAGTCGTGCTTGAAATTTTGTCTCCCTTGCACAAAACTTGTATATAGATAGTGACAAAGATTGAAAGATTGCGTATGAGATATATATTTAATTTAATAAATGCACTTTATTATTGAAAAAAATAAAAGAAAGATTTAATCCTGAATTTAAGTATTCTTTATTTGGATTTGGATCTCAACAAGCTAACATAATCTCACTTTGAGCAATAGCAAGTCCGATATATAATTTTTCTTAAACATTTTGTGTGCTTCGTAACAAAGTAAACACTTTCGACGTATCAAGGCGTTTTGCAGTGAAAAATCTCAATTATCAGCGCAACATATTTTCTTCATGTCATAGTAGTTCAATTAAAACACGTTGTAGTTCAAATCAATCTACACGAAAGGTTAAGCTCAAATATTTAGTAAACAAAACACTCTTTTGCACATTTTACTCTAGATTTGGAGTAAAAAATATACGATATAGTAGTGGAAGTGTGATAAACAAATGTGACATATTTAAAATTTTAAAGTGAAAAAAAGAAGCTCTCGAGATACGAAAGATAATTGTTAGAATTGAATAAAGATGAAAATGATCGTTTAAATATAAAATAAATACTCGTAAATATTTTTTGAATTGAAAATAAAATATTCATTGTCGTTGGTACTCGTTAATTATTGGGAATTTTATGTGGGAATGCATAGTACAAGAAATAGATACGATGATTAACGAATTATCAACTTAGGTTCTTTATTTGGTTGTTGAGACAGCACCCTATGCACCTACTACCAAGTACTATGATAATTTGACATGATTCGATAATACGACGGTGTATTTAAAATACAATGATTGAACATATAATTAAAAATTTAATTTTTTTTCGATCGAGTCATCGACCTTGACAAGATGAACTAGTAAAACTTTGTTGACACTTGACAGTAATATAGATATTCAAGAAGGCGCTTGATGTGTACATAATTTTCATAAAATACAATAAATGATTTTATTAAATTATATCTTGAAATTTTTCCCATAAGTTCCGAAGTAAGTCAACTATTAATTTATTTTTTATTATTTTTATCATTCCAAGGTAATTTAGGCACTACATTATATTTTCTTTTCTAAAAAGACATTTAAAACAAGAACAGAAAGAAATTGTTTATTGTTCAAAACAAATTCCTGGAGTATCTATAATTTCGAAATTTTATATATTCAAATTGACGAAAAATGTAATATTTTCTTAAAAGAGTATTCTCTTAGATTTCTTTCTTCTGTGTCTGCTATCTCTACACTTGTACCCAACGTCTTAAAGCATATACTATAATTTTGCGTTTTGCCTTCGTGGACGTGTTTTTTGTAAAGTCTAGATTCTTCTTGAGTTTTGACTTGAGCCTTGTTGGGATTTACGCATGAAACCACTCCACAATTGAATTTAAAAGGCATAAGTAAGTAAGAGCAATAAAGAACATGACAAGAACACACGAAAATGTTTACCCAGTTCAGCCAAATAGCCTAATCGGGGGGGCTCAGGAACAGTTCGTTCCACTAGTGCAAATCGTCATCCACAAAAAGAGAAAGATTACAACCAGAACCACTCAGAACAAAGTTTTGATCATCGATTATAAGATCTCCCAAAAACCATACAGATCGAAATCACAAATCTCACTAGACACTTAAAGAAAAATCTATACAATCCAGCCACTATTCCAGGCCTGAATAATACACAAGATTCACCTCAACAACTAGCTAGATCTATTACAGAGAACAACCTAAGAAGAAGAAGAGTTACAGACTCAACACGAAGGAGCCAAGGAGAGAGAGAACCGAAGAGTCCAGAAGAAGATGAAAAGTACAAATTCTCAAAAGGCAGAAGGGACGGTAATATCACCCAAGAATTAATCTCAGCCGTCCATTTCATCCAACGGTCTCCATTGTTTCAAACTAGCACAATCCGGGTGAATCACTTAGCTACCAATAAGTGGTTGACACTCAAGCAGCACAAGTTAAAATAATCAGCCAAGCCAAGCCAAGCCAAGTGACAAAAATAGCACCAGTTTAATAGTGATTTGAGAAACACAACTTTCACAAGCCTCTTATTGCAATTCTATACAACTTCGACCAATCTATACCATATCTTTATGCGGATCGACTAATCTACACCATATCTAAATCGACGTGGGACTTTATTCACTTTTCCAACAACAATCACAACTAGTATTAAACAAGATATTGAGTTGTGTCCCGATTAAAACCCTCATCACGATCAAGTCAAGAATGTGTTGACAATATTTGGACACACAGTAATAAGGCTATTGGCTTGGGTTTTGCCATGTGATTGCAGATTTATACTCCAATAAATTGTTGAGCCCTAATGCCTTTTATATTCACGCCACTACTGGAAAACCATAAAAAATAATTTCTCTGATGACCAAACAATGGGCAATAGACAACAGTCTTCAAAAGGGCAAAACGAGAAGATATTTTTATCAGAGTACCCTCCCAGCAAGCACGAAAATGTACTCTCGAGTCCGAGGACATCAAAAGGTAAAATTCATCTCTGTCTTATAAGTTTTGCTAAAGTGAATACTGTAAAGGCATGTTTGGTATGTATTATTTAACAGAATTGCTCATTGAATATGTCCAGTATGATCGAGTCCAACATAGGATATATGTATTGTTCTGATATGAAAGAAGTGAATTTGGTGAATAACTTCAAATTGTGAATTCAGATCGTGGACTGCTGGAATAGATTGTAGATGGAAAATAGAACTCGCATATGCATCTACTACAATTTTTGCCGTAGTTACTGGTGAGTGATGTTTTGGCTCCTTCAACATGTTTGGTTGTAATTATAATCAGTGTTCTAGAAAGTTTAAAGCGTGAATAAACCACGAAGTTAAACTTCAAGCTGAGCTTAAACTTAACGTCCTGACTCACATTTTAGAACATACAAGTAAGTTACTTTTAAATTATCTGAAGAATATATTCAAATTTACTTTTTTTTACTAGCAAAATTTACTTTTTGTAAAAGAAATTTAAACATGTCAAGAACTCACATAATCTACTTTAATAATTTCTCATTCTTGTATAGAGAACACTAATTCTCCAACATTTAAGCCCGTGTCTTGTTGGTGTAATTAAACAACAGATTTTTAGTAGATTTTGATAGAAATTAATAAAATGTAACAGTTAACTTTAACTTAACTTTTTATCAAAATATTAAACCTCGCCAAACAGGAAATTATTTTTTTAATGGTAGATAATAGCCTGGGGCATATAGATTTTGTTATTTTGAATTATGAATTGTTGATAAATGAAGAATAACCATTTTCTCAGTTTGCTGCGACTATTTTAGATCTCTATAAGATACCATTTTTTTTTTCTTTATTCCTTTCTTTGCAGGGGGAAAAAGAATAATTATTTCGATGTACTTAAATTTCTGTAAAATATGAAATGCCAGAATCTCATTGCTTTTATTATGGTTTAATAAAAACATCCTTAAAAAAACAAAAGAGATTTACATTTTCCCTACGCAGCAAAATTACAAAATTGCAAAACATCAGGCCAGGCTGATAGAATTCCTTTGGGAGAAACAAATGGTTATACTGAATGCAACCTAATTCATGAATTTTCTGCAGTTTTGAGCTTTACACAGACAAGGGACTTTGAATTCTTCCGCCTCGTCCGGATCAAACAAATAATCATACCTGTAATAAATCAACCAAAAGAAATTGTAAGAAAACTATTTTGCATTAAATAGCTATGAATGCATGTGTACACGAGAAGAGAGACATACGTTAATTCATCGCCAGCAGACACGTTTGTCTTGGCAATAAGAACAATCCGGCTTTCATCGTCACCTACACTCATGATCCTTGCATAGCAGTTGGGCATGCACTGAGGAAAAACAAATCGACAACAGTTAAGATTGAAGAAATATATTTTGTGGAATCTCATTAGCCACAAATCGCAAAAGATTCGTAGAAACGACTAGAAACATAGGAATTCTTGATGGAAATCCCTACTATCTAGAAAAGATGAACAGAAAGATTCGTCTTGATCAAGATTTCTCCTTCCAGATGCCATGTTCTTGGGAATTGAACTGTATTTGTAATGCAAAATAGACCTGTATTGGCAATACTTACTGAATGGTTGATCAATCGTGCAATATTTCCTGCATCTGTGGCATCCACCACAACTTCTTCACTGATTTTGAATAGCTGCGCATGAAATTTTTCCCACTTTAAGAAATGACTAGGGAAGGGGGGAAAGGGGTGGGGGTTCCAAGTTAGTTTCAGAAAGAATCGTCTCACATAGCAGTCTTTGCCCTCTCTTCGATAGCGAGCTTCTCTAAGATCTGCAACACTGCGCCTAACCTGTTCCCCACGATATTCCACAACCTGGTCACAACCAAATAGTCCACTTAGTAGCAACCTCGTGTATATGGACATGCATAAAATTTCTCCTCAAGTGATAAAGGAAAAGATTTTCTTTCTGAATTTTATATGCCGTCTAAAAAGAAATAGTTACAAGCAATTACCATTTCCCCTTCTAGGATGTTTCTACGTGCAAAAAGGCCCCATCCATGTATTTCAGATCTACCAAAGCACACCCGATCCTTTTCTGTTCTCTGGAATAAAATGTACAATTAGGAAGTGAGATTCAGCTCCTTAACCAACCATTACCAGTTACCACCTACTGAACATGATTAATAAAATAATACCTGTAAATGGCGCAGTCGTTCTTTGAAGGTAGAGAAGGTCTTAGGCTCCTCTATTTTCTGTTTCAGTATGGAAAAAACAAGGATTTTAGTTTTTTCTTTACTTGGGTTACAAACTAAATCAGAATTTGCATAGGATTTCCTGGTCTAACTTCAAAATAATAGATCGAAGCACATGCAAAAATGAAGACATAATTTAACTTTATCGAGAAAAGGAGGGAAAAAAAAGAGAAGAATGAAAAGAAGTTTACTCTGTTTGCATTCAAGGTTTGTATGGCACTTATAGAATGATGACGAGGTCCCATAATTTGGTGGGCAATGGCCTCCTCTCTTGTCAGCTGGAAAACAGATGGCACAGGAAAGATGAAAAAGTGATTTAGAGCCACTACTACTATTAAATTTACATTTGCCTGGAAATTATTAAAATGGAACTGACATGATGTTTATTTGCACTGTTACTTCTTCCAGTAATACATACAAAGAGGTTTTTATATGCCGTATATTGGTTTCTAGCACATACCCTGTTTGATGTTTTGAAGACCCGACACCTTGAAGAGGAGAATGGATCGACCTCATCAAACTCAACTATTGGAGCTTCCTGGTGTTTCAACCAGCTTGATGAAATAAGCCTTGCACCGGTGTGCCTTTGGTTTTGATGAAGGCTTTTAGTCGAGAAAGTTCCTTTGGGAGTCTCTATGATTAGAACTGTATCTGGATTTGGAGCCCTTCACAAAGCACAAATGCCAAAATAGTAAGCAACATTAAGTTTCTCTAAAGGGCATACCTTAGTTTTCAAATGCCCACCAGCCCCTTGGAAAAGAAGATACTGAGCATATTTCAGTAGGCTTAAAAGTTTTACAATAAAATTTTTCAATGGTCAACGTTAGAAATAAGTAACTTATTTTGACAGTAAGGCCAAAAAGAGTAAGTTATCCAAACATTTCCGGAAACAATTTTGTTTTTGTGCATCCATAACACTAACTGTAATACCAAATTCCAAGGAGCAATACCTGTGATAGGCACAGTATGAAACCATTTTCGTGATTTGTTTACCATTCTTTTCCAGGCAATGCAACTGCAGTTTGAAAAAAACATTTAAAATAAAGCAATGACCTCAAGTAATACACACGTGCGCACTCGTCAGAACCTAGAAGGAAAATATGTAGTTGTCTTGGCTTGTTTTAAGTTGCAAAATTTGGATTAGTGTATATGACCAAGAATCCACTTTGAAACAAACTAAGTTTGTTGACTAACATGAAACTTTGATATAAAATTGAGTGACTAACAGTCTTTTTAACCCTTAGGTTTTCAAACTAGAGGTAGAAGTGATAATACACAACTAACCAAAAATACTAGGCAGCATACTATCAACAGACATGCAAGTCACACAAGAAAATGTTTCAGATATAAAATTGAACAGTGAGAATGAGTTATTGTTACCCGTCATTGACTAAAATGAGGCAGCTCTATGACGCAAACGTTAAGAATATAAATAATAATAAATTAGTCGATGAAATCATCCTCACCTCCATACGATAACCTGCCCTCGATGCACACATTGCATGGTAATAGGTGGAACACTTGCAACACTGTGTGCAGGAACCATGAATTTGCTTGCAAACTACACAAATCTGAAATTTAAAAGTCAGCGCAAAATTCAATTGAATAACAGATAAGGGTATGTTTGATTGCAAGCATGGAACTTGAATGGAAAGAAAATAAGTTCTAGGCGTTTCTGAGAAAAACATGATCACGTAACCAACTTTTGAAATATATTTTCCATGGAACAAAATGACAATCAAACACTCAAAAAGTAGGAACTTAGGTGGAAAAATGACATTTTCCATGAAAAATAAAGCCAATCAAACAGACCTTAATATAACATCAACAGAATCCAAGGCCGGCCTCCAATAAAAAAATATATAATATAAACATTATAAAAATGAAATCATTCCATTTTTGAGTCACGTGATAACAACGATTATGGGACAACGCTACCTTCACAAAAGAGCTTGAAGGAATTCTCAAGATTCCGAGGGCAGGTTCCATCTTTTCATCACTTGCAAAAGAAACTTCAGGTTGAAACCAGGCACAAGTAACATGAACCCATAGTGGCTTAACATTCGTAGGCTTCAGCGCACCCCCTATATTACACAACATGAGTTGAAAGCTAGTCCAGAGGAATGATAACATGCTTGAGCTAATATTATACTTCAGCAATAATTGGGTATTTTCCGAACTATAAGACATTCACTCCGAATTACAGATTAGTGAATTTTGCAAAGCAACACCAGCACTCAGTTTCAAATAAACTATTCACTGTTCAGTTCAGAGGTTCTTTTCTGTATTAAATGTAGCATCTTGCCTTGCTTTTGTCCTGTAATCTACGATAATCATACGGGAATAAAAAGCACGATTCAGCACGTTTGGAACACAACAAACACAAATCTAATTATCCACACTTTAACCTATACGATAAGAGTATCTCAGTACCAGAATAATTTCTCTTGCTTTTCTTTTATTTCCCTTCTAATTTTTCCTTTCTAAGCTGAAGCACTTGAATGTTGCAATTAACTTGCTTCCGCCAACTCAAAATTCATCAAAACTTTGACAATATGAAGACAAGGAAATTAATGGGATCTACAGCATATCATCTATGTAATACAGCGATGAAGAGAAGGCTGAGGAATACACTATTGAAACTGTTATATTGCAAAAGTAGACAAATAAAGTAGGATCATCAAGACTTATAAGATAGGTAGTGACAAAATATTCATGCCTTTGACAGGACAGAGGCAGCACTCCCGCTCAATATTAGGTGTCTCACAGGCTCTACAGACCCATGAAGTAAAATCACGAACATGTCTTGCTCCATAGCATTCTTGATGCACGGCTATTTGACATCTGAGAGTAACAACGTAAAATCAGTACTATATTTGTGGATTTTCCACTATTTATATACAATGTCTAACAAAAACAATTAAAGACATAATTAACTAATTTTTTATTTAGCTTGAAAAATGTTTCAGGATTTGTCCAATAAATAAAGAAAAACAACCTTTAAGGGATAGGAAGAAACCGGGCAACAAAAAAGTTCAGCAATGAAATATATTCTCACTCTGGTGCTTGTGGATGAACAATTAACCATTTAGTTACTTGATATTAGTAGATGTGAAATGTTATGGAAGCTGAGGGCTAGAGAAAACATTTGCTATTGGACAATTACAAAATGCTGGATCAGCCTAGATGCCCTCAGTATTGAGAGGCCAGAGGATTACCAACTCACTTGCACTAATTATAAAACTTGTCTTTAACTGGAAATGTTTTTGAAGTTCATATTAGATAATACCTATTGCATATAATAATCTTGTTGTAGTCCCAATCTTCGACCCATCGACACACTGCACACCTTTCTGTTGTCCACTTGGTACAGACAGGTTCATATTTTTCTATCACATTAAAGAACTGCAAAGTCAGTATATTGCATTCATGCTGCCATAGATGTGGCAACATGGAGAATCTCCCCAAATTTCTAAGTTTCAAGGGTTAGAAAATGACCTTGTAGGAAAGTAAGCAACTTCTGCTTCCGTACTTTGATAGACGGACGCTTAAGGGCTTTGGTAGGAACAACACTACGAGAATGATATTCAGCCATCTCCAGCATCTGTTAGGCCAAAAAATTATTTTAAATGTATACATCTTCCCTCTACATATATGTATATATATCCATCCCTACATGCTCCAAGATAACAAGTTAAAAAGTAATAAAGCAAAAGGTCAGATTCAAGTACAAACCCATTGTTCAAGAGGTATCAAGGAACCTTTTACCCTGACACTAGCCTTCCAGTTTTTGGATTTGGACCCCGTATGTCGTCCCCATTCACTGAGTGGCTGTTTTTCTGTTCCACAATACCCACACTTGCAAACAACTCTGCAACAATGTGGGGGGTATAATGGTTAAAAAAAACCTAGATTATTGATGCCAGCAAATGAAAAACACCCTGAATACTTGTAAATATAGCCAGAAGCCATGGGTGTTAATGCTTACAGATGAAGACTTGGAAAATAAATTCCATCAATGCCAGAGCACACAACAGCAACCTTGTTAGGCAGTACAAGGTTACTGTTCTTTTTGTTATCTCTGTATCAACAAATTGTGTTCTTATTAGATATTTGGAAGTAATACATCAATTTTCTGGCGAATTACAAATAAACATTTTCAAGCTAAATGAATAAACTACTTACTTAGCTTTAGTCTGTTTGTTATCTGAATCAGATAATTCAAAATTGAACCTTGCTTTGCATTCAGGGCAATAATAATCACTGGTTCCCAGATCCTAGCACAGGGAAACATTTTATGACCAAACAAATTTAATTTATACACTCTACATAGATTTATATGTAGGAATACATATGATGAGTGGAAAAAATGGAGATGGGGCATGAGAAGACCTCAAAATCGTTTGTTGAGAATTTGTCACACTCTGCATGGACCCAAACTTTACATCCATTACAGCGCACCTAATTCAATGAAACTTATTATAACAAAAATATTGCAAGTGTAAGAGACATATATACTTGAGAAATCAAAAAGAAGGATGGAAGAAAAGATTATCCCACCCAAGTCCTGCTATCCAATTGGTTCTTAATCTCTTTGCATATGCCACAATAATGTTTCATTTTTTTCAACTGAAACAGATAACAAGCAATCATTAGTTCACAAAAGTTTCCAACATGGAACGATGTTTAATGATGAATTGGACCACGAAAAAATTTCTAGGCAAGCCAAGTAACAAACCCTTGCACAAGAAGTACACAAACGATTGGTTCCTGCAGGTCGATCATTCAGAATCCTAGACACATTAGGAGGCATGCTCAAGCCACAGGCTTCACATGATTGTGTTCCTGTCTTTCTAAATGCTTCCTGCACAAGGAAATAAATTTAATCATTTCCAATACCAAGAAGGTTATCCTTTTATTTGCTTTTTCTGAATTTGATGTAAAGGAAAGTTGAAAATGATAAGTTTTCAATAGGGGAAGGAAACTGTAATTCATGTTGTTCACAACTTTCAGCCAATCATAGCATTCATTTTGTTCACAACTTTCACCGAGAAACATCAGAAAACAATGTAGAAGTTACTGGTAAACCCCTGTTACAAATGCATGTTCCAACAAGAGAAATAAATAAACCTATTAATGACCTGTTTTGGAGAGTTGCAACTTTGATCCTGATTGGAATCAGAAACCTCAACAACTCCTCTTGTAAAAGAATGGAAGTAATCCAAGTTGCCCGCTGCTGCATTAATTTCGACCATCAACATCTCATTGAAGCCACTTTCGGCCAAAAATGCCTCCTCTATAGCAGAGCGGAGATCACTAGGCTTGCTATCATTCAATTCTGTCTGCCCCTGAAACCTGTACCAACCAAGTTTCAACGTGATCCCAACTTCACAAACACATCAAATTTAATAAAAGAACCAAAAAAGAAGAAATAACAAACAAACTTCAATACGCACCTGTCTACATAGTCTATAAATGGAAATATCTTGCCACGCTTAATCCAAGCATAATCCTGTTCATAACAGGAACAAAACAGAAGCATTTACTCTCATCAAACTTATTTATGGCCAACATAAAACCTCAGTTAAATGCATTACATTGGGCCAAGAAACTTATGATAGAAAATAGTATGTATTACCCTTTGTGTTCCATTCCCAGAGTAACCAAAAAACATTACACAAACTGCACCAGCAACCCGAAAATTTAAAACTTGCTGGGGAACTTGCTTCTGATTAAGCACAATGGCAGGCCAAGCAGGGCATTGCTTCCCAGTTATTGCCCAAACTATATCACCATCGGCAAATTCCTCGGGTCGGTATAATTTATCAATGCCACTTAAATCTAAACCCTCCTCCAACTCATCATCATCCACAAACTGATCGTATAATGTCGTCACCGAACTCAGCGAACTAGAATTCGTCCTAAAGTCAAGACTTTTCAACCCATCGGACCTCAATTCCTCTATCTCATTCTCTGACAATGGAGAAAATCTCCGACATTGGTACCGAATCTTGTCCTCATTTCGCTTCTTATTAGTTGCAGCACCACCCGAGATTCTTGGGGTTTTGAAGTTGAATTTATCCTTTTCTTTAATTGGCGTCGATTCCCGACCGGAAGTCGAGTCTTTTACTGTACTTTTACTCTTTTCTTTCTTCCAATCATCAAGGATTGAATCATTGAATCGAGACGGAAGCGCCTGAACCCGTCCCCGGGAAGTTCTCACCAGTGGCGGCCGTGCAGGCTCTTTCTGTTTCGGCTCCCGGCTGCTGGGGCAACAAGAAGTCTCCGTATATAATGACGTGGCGGCGGAGGAAGAGACGATTCGCTGAATTCCATAGCTTTTGAACGGAATTATGCCGGCGGCGGCCTCTCCAAGAAGGTGTAAAGGGTAATACCCGTTGGCAGATTTCCGTTTCTTCCTATTCCCCGATGATGACTCGTCGTCCTCACCTCCCGAGTCGCCGACTCGGCAACGCTTCAAACTAGGCATTACAGATTTCAAGTTTTTCTTGATGATCATCCTCCTCTCAAACACCCAATATCACTCCCTGCGAAACCCTAATTTCTCAATTCAATGATCTCCCAACACCACAGGAAAAACAAAAAAAAAAAAAAAAAAAAA
>CAIGRT010051639.1:0-23333 GCA_903798405.1 Fraxinus platypoda | reverse complement strand
ATATGGTATATTTTGCTATGATAAAATAATAATTTATAATAAATAAATTGTGATTTTCTTTATTTATTGCATTTATTTATTATTGAGCATACGAATTAAAGTGTCTTATGCTGACTTGTGATAATGTAAGTTGGGTACTTACACTGAGAAGTATAGCGTGACACAGCTTATATTTTGATCATAAATAATTTGTTAAAAGTCAATGTATAAGGGTTGTCATCTTGTACTCAAAGGTTATAGTGTAGACCTATTCTCTATTCAGGTTTGTGATTTATCTTTATCGCATAAATAATTAAAGGTGAGACTAGTATATTTGGAGTGTATTGAAAATACCACGTGTCGAGTNATTCACTATTCGGATTTGTGATTTGTCATTATTATAGAAATAGTTAAATGTGATACTAGTACACTTGGAGTGTATTAAACGAACCATGTGTCGAGTTTAATTCTATCACATGACCATGCGGAGAATTAAATTCCACTTGACCACTATGTATTTCATCTAAATCCCTTGACAGAGTTATGTATATCTTTTCGGGATTTTAATGGTTCTTTGATTTATCAATGGGTGAGATCAATTTGATTGGTTAAATATCTCTATAAATTGGGAATTTGAGAATGCGCGAAGTAGAGAATATGAATTCGTGTCGGGAAGCGTCGCCCTAAAAAATGGGTAGAGTGACTACTTAAGTATTTTCTGTTGAACGGTTAAAATCTGAACTCAGTGTTTAACGACGACTAAACTTCGACATATGTGATTAGTTCACATAACTGTTGTAAGTTAATGAGAAATTAGAGGGGCAAAACAATTATTTATGCTCGTACCTAATTATCGAATCTCGAATGGGGATAAAATACATAAACGGCAGGTCAGAGGAAAGTATTATAAATTTATTTGCTTCTATGATCTTATATATTCTGGAAGTTCAGTCTTTTACCTTTAGTGGAAAAAACAAAGACTAATAATTAGATTGGGTGGTCTAGGATCGACTAGACATTATTTAATTATTAGCTCTATAAAGTATTGAGATTTAATTATAATTATAATAAAAGTTTTAGGCTTAATTGTAATTATAATAAAGTTTTATACTTAATTGTAATTGATATGAAAGTTGTAAACTTAATTATAATTGTAATTAAAGTTCTAAGATTACACATCTAATTTTAGATGTAAACTAATTGGATTTGGACTTTATTTAAAGGGAAAAATTCATATCTAAGACATTAACTATAGTCCATTTCAAAACTAAGAAACAAGGTTTAAAAATTCAAAAATCAGATATTAATTAAATTATATTTATGAAATAATTAATTAAATATATTAATGTCACAATTCTATATTATTTGGTCACAATTTATCAGATTAATTGGTCACAAATTATTTTTGGCTCACGAATAAAATTTTTTAAAGGTCACAGATTATTTCACGGTTACAAATAAAAAAATTTATAAGTCACAATTTATTTATTGATCACAAATAAAAAAAGTTTATAAGTCACAATTAATTTGTCGATCACAAATCACAAATTTGAATCATTTATTCTTGACATAAGTTACACGTCAACATCTAGACGATCTTATTTATTGAATTAAAGAAATTTTTTAATTTTTCGATAATTCTGCTTCCGCATTCCAATACTAAGAAGGATCAATTAGCATTACCTCACCCGAAATTGGCACCTAAGCATTCAAAACCGCCTCTATTTTTTTCCTGAAACCTTAGACAAGCGACTATTCTTAAATCGTTATGCTGCTTTTCCATGGGCTGGTTGATTTCAGCTGCTCTTTTGAATAGTGAGTTGTGCTCGGACCATGTTTGGCTGTGCTTAAATGTAATACTTATTTTATGAAATGTGATTTCCAAAGTTATTTTTTTACTAACAAAATTTTACTTTTTCTTGAAAGTAAGTTTTGATCTTTGATTCGGAACAATGGTTCTTATTCCGATCTTCAGTTGTGATGGGATAATGCTTGAGCCCAGATTTTGTTTGAATAACATGGGAAAACATACTTTGTCTTGACATACTTCGAAGATGAAGTAAATGCTGTAGTTGGATCTGTGGATGTGTGATAAGGAGAAATTGCAGCGAGATGATAATAGTCGATAGGTTTACACGTGTTTGAGCCCCATTTTTGTCAATAAAATGTATTTTTGAATAGTGTATTGATGAAAAATGTGTGGTTAAAAAATAAAGAAAAGTTTTAGATTTACGTGTAATATTATTTTATTAAAGAATGTGTGATTGAAGTGGGATCAAAACACTATTCAAAAATGCATTCTTTTTTTTTTTTCGAAAAAATGGTGCTGCTGATTCGAGTAGCATGGGACATGTGAAATCCCTTATTGACATTGGGATTAGCACATGCTCTTCGTCTCTGCTCAAAAAAAGAATAGATTATCCAGTTGTGTCAAAGTGAGAGAATAAATTATTCTTACTGTTTACGGAGTGACGGCCTCTTGCTTGCTGTCCTGGATCTGTTATTTGTTATCCCTGTTAGAAGTTTATGAATCCTCGAAATTCTATCTTTATGATGTGAGATGAAGATAATATTGGACTATTGTTGATCTTCTAGTTCTTAACAAATCACAGAGTAATTTCATTGGTGAAAGGATGTAATTTGCTAATGAACATTAATTGAAAAGTTATTTTTGTGTAAGATTGTTACAAATGAGGTTTATAAATGTTTTTGATCAGTTTATTGCATCGGTTGCTTGAATCATATCATGGATAAATGGAGACTTGGTCGTATGCCTGATTAAGTGATCTCCATTTTGTAGCTTCGTTATGTAATTAGTTTTATAACAAATATTTTGCGCAGGTTGCATTACGACCAAGGAGCTAGGAACCGTAATGAGATCTCTGGGGCAGAATCCAACAGAGGCCGAGCTCCAGGATATGATTAACGAGGTGGACGCTGACGGTAATGGAACCATTGATTTCCCAGAATTTTTGAACCTTATGGCCAGGAAGATGAGGGATACCGACTCTGAAGAGGAACTGAAGGAAGCGTTCCGTGTTTTTGACAAGGACCAGAACGGGTTTATCTCTGCTGCTGAGCTGCGCCACGTCATGACGAACCTTGGCGAGAAACTGACAGATGAGGAAGTTGATGAGATGATTAGAGAGGCCGATGTTGATGGTGACGGACAAATCAATTATGAAGAGTTTGTCAAGATTATGATGGCCAAGTGATATCCTACCTTAACTACATATTAATTCTGTGAGTCCATAAATAATGGGTAGGGTAAACTAGTATATTGGGTTTCTAGTTTCCTTTTTCGACATTCTTTTAATATTGTAATGCTTTGATGTAATGGAGGTGAATCTTTATATATTTTGGGTCGTGTTTTTGTTAAATTTCCATCTGTCCTTTCAAGTTCTTGAGAAGATTTGCATGACCATTTCACATTCTTGTATCAAACGGCTAGCATTCCCTCGCGCTTGGGCCAATGAGTGGATGTGAAGTGACTGGCGTTTTAAATGTTTGTCGTGTGTGGAGACTGATCATTATGTGATTCTACATTTCTGCATTGCTTGTCGAATTCTATATATTTGGATATATCCAAGCAATGCGTTGAACATAAGATGTCACTCGACCTTACTAAACTGACAACAAACCTTTCTCTGCCCGTGAAGAATTACCCATCCTACCTTCTTTTTGTTCTTTGATAGTCAGTTTTTGTATTCGTGTGTATTAATCTAGAACCTATGCTCTGCTAACTCAGATTGGAATCTACGAGTACTTCTGTTTATTTGATTCATGAATTACTCTAAGGGTCCGTTTGATTGCAAAACTTTGGGTGGAAAAAAAACAAATTCCAGGGAATTGAATTGCTTAGAACTTGTTTTATTGAGAATTGTCTATTAATTGTGTTTGAATGATATAATTTTTCACTTAAAAATGTTGAAATTTTACATCTTTTCGTGTTTGATTGACTTTGTGTTCCATGGAAATTGTATTTTTTACCAACCAATGCAGAGAAGACGAAATAATGATTTAAAATTGAACACATTTATCTTCCTCAAACCAAGCAAAATTTCAATGATTTACATCACTATGCACGATACATAAAGTATAATGACTCACAAAACGGCAAGTCTTGGAACAAGCAGAGGGCCCAACCACCATAAACAACCCCTCTTCCTTTAATCCTCTCTTCAAAACCCTCGGGCAGTGCTTCTTCCAATACAAGTTCTTATAGAGATTGCATCACTACCTTTCATTGCAGCCTTGATACGCACATCAAAAATGGTTGCACTGTAATCCATAGCTATGAATGATAAGGTACGCGCCTCATGCCCTCGCAGCACCACCGTGGAAGAAGGGTACCCTTTGGGTGGCTCCATGAATTCCTCCACTGTCATAGGCAATACCGAGCATGGAAGAAGGCTACCCTTTGGATTGTGATACCGATCGATTACGGAGGATGGGACTGCAATCTTCTGGTAAATTCATTGAATTTGCTGGAGGATTATACCATCAAAGTCACTAGAAAAACAAAAAAAAAAAAACCAATTTTTTTCTGCCTAGATTCATTGAATTTTTACCGTCGCTGAATTTTTTCTGCCTTGCCAAGAAAACAAAAAACCAACTGGAGGATGAGAATTTCAATTCCTCATTTGGGTGGAATAGAGAGTCACGTGAGGGAAAGAAAGAAAACCAATTGCCTGAAAAATATTTCATGCCAAACAGGCTAATAAGTGAAAAATGACTAAATAATTTCCATCTTAAAATGTGACATATCAAACAGGACCTAATTCTAAAATATTCAACAGGGATTCAAGAAAAATGTCAGAACCAAACCTTTAAAAAACCAAAATCGAAATACTAAAATGGAGCAGTTGAATCGAAAACTTCAAATTTAATATATCAATGAAAGATAAACATTTATCCGAAAATTATGTTCAATTGGAAAAACAGGAACCATCAGCCACAAAATCCATGGAACTTTTACAATCTCTTCAAGATTTTCTTTCTTGCATCCATCTTCTTTTTGTCTGTGGGAGCTTTTGACAGCCCAACTACTGTCATTGATCCGCCAACTCCCGTCTCAGTTGTTGAAGTTATGACAGCTGGCTGATCTTGACTGTTTTCGAGTTTTGGGGCTAATGAAGATGTGGGACCTGGTACTGCATTCTTCTGGTCAGCACTCTTAACAGAGGAGATCGTCTGATCAACATTTCGGATAATGGTAGACTCGGAAATAACTCCTGTTTTGAACTTTATCTTCGGCTTGAGAGCATGTATTCCAGTGCAAAGCCTGTCATTTTAAACCCTGGGAAAATGTTCGGCTTAAAAAGCATGTTTCACGATTCATTATATAGTCATAAAAAATCCATACATCACGACAAACTATATGATCGGCACCTAGTATGGGGCTAAACAGAATTAAAGATCATATTTTCTGGCCCAATACTGCAGTACACCTCATAAGAAAGATAAGTCCATTTAGCACCATATGAATAAGAGTAATCATCTTCCTACTTGTAAGACGTCATAAAGAAGAGAACGAAATAAAACTAGGATGACATATCTTACCTTGCATGTCTAGCATACTCCTCGTAATTTTCAAGCAGCATCTTGCCAGCCTGCTCATTTAAAGCTGATTCTGGAAATGGCTCAATTAACAACCATCTGATTACCTGTCATTCGAAAGAAGACGAAAAGTAACATATTCACTTCAGAAGTTATGGCTCTATTAAACTCTATAGAAAGAACAAACGTAGTAGTAAACCACCGAGTTTGAGAGAACATACAATTAAATGGGTTCCAATCTTTTGTCAATGCATTAACACAAATCTCACCATTGTTGGCAATGTTTGGATGAAAAATCTTGGTCAGAAAATAGTCTAAAAAAAGCACCAATTGTGTCCTCATGGTTACATGTCCATCACATATGATTAAATGACATCAAGAAATCAAAGAAACTTGGCTTATATTTCTTTGATGTGTTCACATCCACAGAACTTCACAAACCTCTGGGATGGGATTGTGGGAAATCATTGGACAATATTAACCTCATACGGAAAACACCATTCTCATATGGAGTCCCAGCTGCAAGGTTATAGATATGATCAATCAGGGAAAAATGTTCGATGACAAAAATGGAAAAGACTAAATGCGGAAAATTCATACCCGGGCCATCGATATCAGCTTATATAATTGAAAAGTTATCATCATTTACACCTACTATAATGCCCTCAGGAGGTGCCTCATCAAGATTCTTCAATTCTTTTGCCAGCTGTTTTATTACATTTGGGTGAAGAATTTCATTGGTTGCCTACAATAGTCAGCACAATGAAATAAATGAGAATGTGAAACTATGTGTACACATAGCAGCATAATCTATGCCCTTGTTTGTTCTCCATTATTTTTAAAATACATTTTTCTCTCTCCTATTTTTAACTACACATTCTCCAATAAAATAATATTACACGCAAACTAAAAAAAATTCCTTATTTTTTAACCACGCATTCTCCATCAAAACATTATTTCAAAATGCATTTTGGGGAAAAAATGAAGCTCAAACAAGCTCTATATTAAAAAGCGAAGACCTAGGATCATAGTTGTTATTGACTAGGTTCAATAGAAAAAAAAATAAAAAATGAAGCTAAACTTGACACATTTCACTGTTAAGTTATTAACTTACTACCATATTCCGCAAAGCGAAACATGATAAATTATTGAGGTTCTCTATCCAGTACTTCTTCCTATGATTCTTAGATTATTACAGCCAATGCCTTAAAGATTCTTTACCCCATTGGAGGCAAGAGAAAAAGTTAACTACCAAGATATGAACTTTTCAATGGAGAAAAAATGTAACAATACCATAGCAGATTCTGCAAAGCGACAAGATTCCAAACGGCCTGTAACTTTGCTAACAAAAGTCAGTACTTTGGCAAAGTTTTCCCCTGAATTTTTGTCGTATGGATTCTGAGGACTCGATAATCAAGACACAAAAAATCCTGCAAAACAACGGAGCAAGCACTTAAATTCAGGATCCATCGAAGGCTGAAACCCTAATCCCGAGACTCTTAAAAATAGTAACTTTTTCTTTCAACTATGTGAGGAGATTGCTTATTATTTTCAACATAGGAAAAAAAATTCAGGAAAATGTATATTAAGCATAACTAAACACCATAAATGGTCTATGAGAAATGAACCACGACAAGTTCGTGAACTATATCCACCACTAGGCCTATTTGGCACCAATCTGATATTATTGAACATCTGTTTTTCAATAGTCAACATGAACCCAAGAACCCATTCCCCATAGTGCCAAGCAAGCAAAATGGAACAATAGAGAAGGAAAAACCAAGATTAGTTCCTACATTACAAGAAACACAAGATGGCCCCAAAAACTGTGAATTCTACATTATAGTAAGTGATGAAAACAATGTCACCAACTTGCAAGTGCAGAAGTTAAGAACACTGAACCTAGGACGGAAGAAGTAACCAATGCAAGTCACTCTGCTGTAAACATGCAATTGAGAACATGAACCCATTCTATACCAATTCATGGTGATCTGGCATGCTTGATGAAATGAAGACCAACTGCCAAAGAGTTACTAAAAACAAATTATAAACCAAATTGATCATTAAATTTAAACAAAATGACTCTCAAGATCTGAGATTTCAATGTCAAACAAAGGAAAGAATAAGAAGACATCCAAACCATCTCATTCTTATTCTAGGTTCAAACTCATAATGTTTGCAGCTTAATCTCTGCCTACTCTTGTTGATCAATAGTTTTAGCTCTATAGAACAGAAATACCTCCTGGACTCTTCTCAGAAGATTTATACATGTACGTTTGTTTATAATAGGAAAGAAGCAATATAGGGGACATTCAGCGTAGTTTCCCACAAAAATTACAAATTGGAAAACATAAAATATGAGAAACTGAGAAATGAAATCGGCACACAAGCAATAAAAATCACAACAGTATTTCAACAACCTATGCATCCCTTATAGAAAAAAACTCGAAAAGATGATTTTAAATAAATTCCCCAACTCAAAAAATCATAATGAATTACTCTGTTCACCAAAACACGCGTTAGCTCTCAAGAAAAGTATACTAATATAAACAAATTGTCACACACAGTGTCAGTAGAATCTTGAACAAAGAAAATTTAGTCTTTCAAGTAATAATCCTACAAAGAAAAATCAAACCCACAAGTCTAAGCATCAAAGAAAGGAACTTTACACATATAAAAGAGAACCCTTTCAGATCAGAATCAGATGAAGCAAGGAATTAACAGTATACATTCCACCTTTAGTACGACCAAAGAAGCTAAAAATCCAAATATTAGAAAACCAGGTCAATATATAACTCCAATTCTCAAACAAAAGTCGAAATTAGATGCAGCTTCATGAAAGTAAACAAAAACCCAGGTGATTAAAATACCTTTTGAAATGGAATCTTAGTGAGATTTTGATGCAACAAGGGGAACTACCAAATACCACAAAACTGAAAATCAGAAAGCGAAATCTCCCTTCATAAATGATTGAGAGATAGAAAAGTATGATTTATATTGACACACCTAAAAAAAAAAAAACAGATTTTGTATAGGAATTTAAATTGAGAGTACAGGAAATACTCACAGAAATCACACAGGAATTTGAATGGGAGGGAAGGGATTCAATCAAGTGAGTGAGGAGGGAAAGCGAAATCTCCCTTCATAAATGATTGAGAGATAGAAAAGTATGATTTATATTGACACACCTTAAAAAAAAAACCAGATTTTGTATAGGAATTTAAATTGAATACTCATAGAAATCACACAGGAATTTGAATGGGAGGGAAGGGATTCAATCAAGTGAGAGGAGAGAAAACACAGGTTGAGGGACCACATTCACAAATTTCAAATTTCTATAAAAATTTCTGTCAATAATTTTTGTACTTAAGGAATTATTGATTTAAATTACACTCAGGTAAAGACGGCCCCACTTGAATTAAATATTGTCAAAAAAATGAGGCCCACTTGTTGTGTGTATTCTGACCAATTTCTTGGCTTATTTCGTGCACCTGTAGCATTGCTCACCTTAAAATGTGGCACTCAATTTATCCAAAGTTATGTTTAATTTAAGCGAAAATTGCTCCCTTCATCACCAACCTTTAGCATCAAAGTCTCTTAAGTCTTTTATCGTCCTCAAAAAATGGAGTCTGTCCATTTCGAGCCTTGAATTTGCATAAGAACGTCGTCTCTCCTGCCAAATCCACTTTGCACAAATTTTCGATTGAGATCTAGGTCTTAAATTTTCTCGTATTCAACTACTATTGAAAATTTTGTGATTTGCTACGAATAATTAGTAGGTGCAACATATTATCCTAACAATTTTTTCTCCTCTTTTATAAATCAAATAAACAAAATATTAATAAGTGATATAGTTGAATCATGCAAAGCAAGTTGGATTCCCTAAAGTAATAATAGAAAAGGGTAATTTAATATTTTTATTGGCTTCCAGTTATAGAGTTTTTTTAAATAAAGATTATATATTTATTTATTGCAAAATTTTAGGTTGGGTTTAAAGTCAAAAAATGTTATGGGCCATGGGCCCATATATACTTACGTAAAATTATCAATAGATACGTGGGAAAATTTCATATATAAGAGAATAAGTATAATTCATTTCAAAATTAAGAAATAATATTTAAAATTTCAAAAATTAGATATTTATTAAATACTTAATTAAAAATATATTTTATTAATTAAATATGTTAATGTTACAACTCTATCCTATTTGGTCACAAATTATCGAAATAATGTGTCACAAATTATTCCTCGACCGCGATTTAAAAATTTTATAGGTCACGAATTATTTTACGTTCACAAATCAAAAATTGTATATGTCACAATTTATTCATCGATCACAAATAAAAAAAATTATAGGTCTCAATTTATTTATCAATAACAACTAAAAAAATTAATAAGTCACGAATCAAGTTTTTAGGTCACACATTATTTATTTGTTATAAATTATTGATCATATATTACTTACTAGTCACAAAATATCCAATTCACAATTTCGAATAATTGGTCATATATTGTTTATTGGTCACAATAACTAAATAATTGGTTACAAACCCTCTTTATATAACCCCAACCCAACACAATCCCACAACCACTACCCACTAGCACCATCACCATCACCATCACCGTCACCACCAGCTCCACAACCACCGCCATTGCCACCACTATCTTCCCATCATCACGGCCAACACCACCACTACTATCGTCGTCATCGTCGTACCAAGAATCACAACTACCATCTTATCTATCTCCATCTTTACCACACCACACCATACCACCTCACCACTGCCAACGCCAAAAAATCCCCGTCCCCGACTTCATCGCTACTGTCGGCGCCGCCGCCGACCACCTCAAATCCACCATCTCCTTTACGTCTATCACACCACAACCATCCACAACAACTCAAAAGATGCAAACGAAAATAGAGAAAACAAATCAACGCCTCGATGAATCATCACCGGATGTAACGAAAAGTAGATCCATGAGAAAACATAAACGAGTTTCTGCACACGATTGTTGCGATCAATCCATTGGTTGTTCAGCATACGATGAAAATAGTAGCCTCAAACCATTGGTACAGAATGGTGGTTTTGCACGCGATTGTCGCGACGCCAAGCGACGATTGTGTGCAGCGGTGCTGCTGTCGCTACGAAGCCGTTGCGCCGATCGTGTGCAGTTATCGTGCACCAAACCAACATCGATTGTCGGAGCCACCTTTCTTCTCTTATTGACGTCAGAACCGTTAGAGAGAGAGAAGGAAGATGTGGGTCATGTGATTTGAGATTTTTAGGGTATGGGTCGTTACGATTTAGAGATAAAATAGATGAAAGGAATGTTGAATATTATTAATATTAAATATTTGAATTAATATCTGATTTTTATATAAATAAATTTTAGATCTGATTTTTGAAATTGAATCTTTAAAATTCTGGTTGGATGTAATTTACACTAGATACATTCACCTCAACAAATCGTAAGTTTGCCATCATATCAAGTCAACCTAATAGCTATATTAGAGTAAGCAAGTATTCAATCCTTCATAGAATGTAATAATAATTTGTTATTATTATTCATACCCAAATTAAATGGGATTTTATTAGTGAAAATTTAGAAAAATAAGTTATTTATTTTTGTAATAAAGTAAAAATTATTTACTCAATAATAAAAAATTATTGAAAAGTAATATTATATTTTTGACGGCAGATGGCCGGAGTAAGGTACACCAGATGGACAACAAGGTACAAATCGAATTAAATACGCAGATGGCCAGAATAAGGTACATCTGATGCACCACAAGGTACAAATCAAATTTAATACTTCACGCATGAAACATTGTACGTTACTTGTATTTTTCTCTTTATAAAAAGCACCGGAACACAACAGACACCAATAATTATTAATTATTAGTTATTTTTAAAAAAGCCAAAAATATGACGAATAAAATAATAAACGCTTCTGTCAAAACCGAGGCATTTTTGAGCACTCACATATAGAGAGAGAAAGTGCGTGTGGTGGAGAGAGAGAGGATATTGGGATCGTTAAAGACTTGCTGTTTACTGATTGATGTCTACTCTGAAGCCGAGGATCTAGAAGCAGTATTCATTTGGATTCAATTTTTTCTCTCTCTCTCTCTCTCTGCTATGGAAGGTAAACCCTAAATTTCGGATTATTTATTTATTTATTTTGTTTATATTACTGAATTATGGATTGGTTTCAAGTTTTTATTTAGTGTTCTGCTAATTGTTGTTTAATTTTGTGTTTATTTTGAATTATGGAGATTACTGTAGTTAGATGAATATCTATGATTAAATGATTGGTTTTTTTTTTTGGTTGGATAATTGTGTGTTCGAATTTTTTGATCTGTGCAATGGGAATAGTAAAATGGATATGCAGAAATTGTTTTATTTGTCTACCCAGGCAAAGGGTTGGTTTCTTTTCACGCTGCTTGTTCTTACATATGTTTTTGATTAACAAATGACCCTTTATATTTTAAGTATTTGTGGCTGCTTTAGGAGATGAAGAACTTTGGAATGGATCTCCCTTAGTGTTCGAAAAATAGAAGTGCGTCTTGTGGTTGAAGAAGCTTTTGAATATAAACTGGTAATTCTGTTGGCATTGATTATAAAGACTTATGTGTGCGTGGGTGGGCTCACTGGTGCAAATGTAGCAATGACATACGCCAGAAAAGGAAATAGAAAAGTGAAAATGGTGAATGGCTGTTTGATTAAAAGGAGGACGGGTGCTCAGCGTAATTTAACAATTGCAGGGCTTGTCCTTGTTGTTTTCAAAGTCACTTGATGGTTACGCCTTGAGGAGCACCTCAAACAAAAGCTTCATTCAGAGCCTCAAAGCTTATGCTTTAAGTGCCATTTGTCTAGGTGCACCCTGATTCCTGAGGTTCATGGCTCTGGGCATGAGCCACTGAGCAGCTGAAGTGTGCTTCATAACCTTGTCCTTTTAGGCATTATTATTGGGCTCGTTTTCATAATTGAATTTTCTCAGGTTTTCTAGGGATAGCGCATTGTGGCTCATTAATGATGAAATTGGCCTTCTCTAAAACACTGTCCCTTATAATTGTTGTGTCTGGTGAGAAATTCAGTTTAGCCCCTGTTTGTCTACCATTTTTACAAACATTGTTTTCTACGATAAACAATCTCAACCACATATTCACTCAATAAAATATTCCACACACAAACCAATAAAGTTATATTAAATTTCAACCACACATTCTCCAAAAAATACTATTCCTTACTCCATTTCTCTACTAATAATGATAGACAAACAGGCTCTTAAAGCTCTTCTAATGTATAATAAGTGTTTGCTACAGTAAGATTCCCCACCACACATTCACCCAATAAAATATTCTACACACAAACCAATAAAGTTACTTTAAATTTCAACCAAACATTCTCCAAAAAATACTATTCCTTACTCAATTTCTCTACCAATAATGGTAGACAAACAGGCTCTTAATCTACTTATTTTTGTTTTGTGGTTCGTTTTTGGTGATATGCTGCATGGATTGCCAACTTTTGTTGGATTGTTGAGGACAGCTTTCTGAATTGTTATTTTGCACTTGCTTGTTGTAGTTGTCAAATGTTCACATGTTTCTTCTGCGTCTATCCGGTTCCGGTTCTACTTCCATTCAGTTAGTGTCATTTTGAGGTTGTTTTCAGTTAATTGCTGGCTCTATTTTATCTCAAACATAAAATCCATTCATTTTGAATTCCCTAAAACAACTGACAGAGGTGTAAAATTTTATATATCACAGGTAAATCCCCAGACCGGGATTCGCTGGAGTCTGGTACAAAAAAATCCAGTATTTCATCAGGTGGTCAGGCACAGGATAGAAAAGAGTTTTATCGTAGATTTTTGGATAGTGATCTGCTGACGGAAAAGCTTACAGATTGGATTGAGAATAATGCTGAAGATAATACAATGCCCGCTTTTGATGTTCCTTTCGAATTGGTAGATCTTCAGAAGTTTGATTATGCACTCGAATGTGTTCCCTTTCAGCAGCTGATTCGGATGCCAAGTGCTATTTATGCATCAACTTCCGGCACTGTTGAAGCGACTGCTTATCTTGCTCTCGAGGACTTCATGCATGCGAGTGCAAAAAGCTTGTGGGAGTCTTTCTGGGGTCAGCAGAATGAGCCGATGCCTTTCTTTGTTTCCTCTTTGTACAATGCAAACTTGAGATTTTACCAAGCGGAGAAAGCAATTGCTAAAGGTAAACTTGGAGGACTTTGTGCCACAGCTATAATGCTAAAGAACCCTAGATATCCACAAGGAAGGTGGGATGATATTCTTCAATTAGCACTTCTGAGGCCTGACATTGGAACCCTTACCTCAGTAGAAAATGACTGTAAGCCATCAGTTCCAATTATAGGTGAAGCTTTGTTTTTTGCTCTTCGGGTATTGCTCGCAAGAAGTCTTAGCAGATCAAGTATTCCTCTTAGTTTGAATTCTGTGTTTGTTTTAGTAGTCGGTTGTCAATATGGTGGTGTTATAAAAATCGAAGGTGATTTGAATAAGTTGGAGTTTGATGTAAATAATGTGTATGAATGTTCTGCTGCATGGATAAGAAATCATTCTCGAATTGCAATTTCTCCCATTGATATGATCTGGAACAAGCTTGGAAATGCTAACTGGGCGGATATCGGTGCTCTACAGGTACTTTTTGCTACATTTCATTCCATCACACAATATGCTGGAATGCCTAAGAACTCGGTTGAAGATCTAGCTGCCGACCACAGTTCCCGTCTTCAAGCTAGAAGGATTGAGAGGCAGTTAGGGGATACAAGGGTGAATGGAAATGGCTTTTTTCGGTTCCAGCAGAGAAGTGCTTCACCTGAAATTGTTGAAGTACAGGAGGAATATGCTAGAGTTGAATCAGATAAGTTAATGAAGCTAGGAGCAGGATCTGTTTTGTGGATAGAAGATTCAGATTGGCAGAATGGTTATCAGATTAATGAAGTGCTGAATGATGGTGAGATCCCATATTATATGGCATCATCTGTTGAAGACCCTAGAAAGAATCTGTTTCTGTATGTTGGTTCACATCCTTCTCAGCTAGAGCCAGCATGGGAAGATATGAAGTTGTGGTATCAAGTTCAGAGGCAAACTAAAGTATTGAGTGTTATGAAACAGAGAGGTTTGTCCAGCAAGTATATTCCCCATTTGAGTGCATCGGGCAAGATAATTCACCCCGGTCAGTGTCGGAGACCAAGCTCTGGCGGTAACTGTGACCACCCATGGTGTGGTACTCCTGTCCTGGTAACCAGCCCAGTTGGCACGACTGTTGCTGACATGGTTAGAATGGGCCAATTTGGATTAGATGAAGCTATCAGATGTTGCCACGATTGTTTATCTGCTCTTTCTACTGCCACATTGGGGGGAATTCGGCATGGAGACGTCAGGCCGGAGAATGTTATTTGTGTGACATTTGGTGTAAGGCAGCCTTACTACGTCCTTATCGGTTGGGGACATGCTATTTTAGAAGACAGGGACCGTCCAGCAATGAATCTTCATTTCTCTTCTACTTCTGCCCTTCAGGAGGGGAAGCTGTGCTCTGCTTCTGATGCAGAGAGCCTGGTATATATGCTATTCTTTTCTTCCGGTGGGGATTTGCCTGCTCTGGACTCAGTCGAAGGGGCACTTCAGTGGAGAGAAACCGCTTGGTCAAGGAGGCTGATACAACAAAAGCTTGGAGACATCTCAGCCGTATTGAAAGCATTTGCGGATTATGTTGACAGCCTGTGTGGAACACCTTATCCTATGGATTATGACATTTGGTTGAGAAGGTTGAAAAGAAATATTCCTGAGGAAGATAATGGAAAGGAAGTCGACACATCTAGTTAACGGTAAGCTTTCATCATTAGTCCATTTGAGACATCCTTACAGGATTTATGGCTCCTTCGTCGAAGAGGATAATAGGTAAAGTTAAAAAAAGCAACTGAAGAACATCCCGTGCCTGTTTATGAAGTCAAGGAGGTATCGATATTCATTGTTTTTGCTTTTTGTAAAGATTTGGCATAGAGATGTATCGACTATCATTAGTTGGTGTAAAGATACCATCGGTTGGGATTGTTTAAATTGTTTGATAGATGTTTTGACGATAATCAACTTAAGTGTATTGAGGTAATTAGTGTACATTATTTGGAATGATGACAGAGCTTTCAGTGGATACTAAGATTTTATGGGAATATTATTGAGCATGCGCTTTTTGTCATTGCATCATGTGACCTTAAAAATTTCGAGTCGGCTAATGAATGTTTTTGGGCCACTTTTTACCATTTATTGTGATAAGTCGGACTATTTAAAACAACTAGATCGAATGAAAATATAATAATTTACCATAAAACGATCCTCATACCCATAATTGGCTTTCAAGAAGTAAAAGTAGGGATTACGTGTAAAATAACAAAAGATTGTAGAAACAAATATGGCAAAAAAAAAAATCGTAAATAACATTACAATTATCTAAGTTTCTATAAATAGGAATAATTTCATTGATTATAATATTCAAAATAATGGAAATATTTTTGCTGTTTTGTTATAAAATTAAAGAAACATGAGATTTTATTTATTTATTTTTTGAGAACAAAGTAGAATTCTTCTAGACAGAATTTATCTAAATATTTTGAAAAAATATATCAATAATTATCCTACAATTTTACAACATATTTAAAGTTGGAAAAATTGTACCTAAAATACAAAGCACACGCCAATTCGCATCCCATTAACATGACTCCAGGTTCACGTTTTCTTGGTGGCGCAAATCCGCCTCCGCTGCTAGTAAAGCTCGACATCCGATTAGCGATGTTCGTTACCGGATTCGTCTGTACGTTTGTCTTTCTCGGACTCTCGGATAGAAACGACGCTGCACCGGCCAACAATGGCCTGAAGAAGAATGACCTGAAGAACCTTCCAAAGCTGACCTACGCCGCAGCCAACAACGACAGCAATTTGCCTGGAGGAGTTCGTCGACGGAGATGAACTCCGAGTGCTTCCCCAGTGCGATCATGGATTCCACGTTGAATGCATTGATAAGTGGCTTGGACTTCACTCCTCCTGCCCCTCTTGCCGCCAGAATGTGGTGGTCAGACTCACCAGTTGTCGGAAGCGCAGCGGTGGTGAATAGAATGTTTAGGGAGTAACCTTTTTTCTAGGTCACGTTAGTGATGATTTACTTAATCCTATTGGATTATGAGAATATAATTGATATCGACTGTTTCATTCTTATTTTCGAGTGTGAGGTGTTCGGTGTTCCTATTAGCAAATTCTATCTAAAAAATTTGTTAAGAAATATAAAGACTTATTTGTCTCACGTAGTTAGTTTCTCTATTCATCCCGTGGTGCTAATTGCTATTTTATTTAGACGGTTCTTTTCTATCTATATTCCTTTCTTCTCTAAACAAAAATCAAATAATCGAACTTGAACTTTGGGTGGCTGAATCACCTCAATAGGTGTGGCGATGACTGCGCTAAAGAATGCTTCGCCAAATCGAAAAGCTACATCATCCACGACAGGATGCACATTCTCGACGTAACGAGAAATGAAATGTCACTGGTTAGCCTATTGGGATATTCTCTCAGAGTATTTCTAAATAGTAAAAAAAAAAAATACAAAATTTAGATATTTGTATCTCATTTAAATCACACCGAATACTTCTGAATGAAAATCGTGAATAAGGGCAATAGTCAATTAGTTATGGAGCAATGCTATACGCCAGGGAAAACAGAATCCATATAGAACAATTGCCAGATTATCACTGGGAGATGGCAAAAATAAAAAAGGCAGCACCCGTATGGATTCCGTGAATTTTTGAAAAACTCATAGTTATGGGCACAGCATGGCCCACATTTTATCTGCCGGGTCCAGCCACCCGACTCTCCAGAGGCTGGCTGTGCCGTGGCAAACACCGGCCGGTTTCTTGTTCATGGTCCAGATTTACACCTATAGGTTAGTCCAATGTGGCAGAGATATGGAAGGTAGGGGAGCCTTCAAGAATTATGTAATAAAAGAGTTGCATTGAACACAAAAAATTGTGTTGGAAACATAAATATAGCAATAGTACAAGTATCTAAATCCAATCACTGACGTAACCGTAGAGGAGTTCGACTGACAGGAGAAAACACAACCAAGTTTCAAATGAAAATTGCATAATTTAGAGACTAATCCGCATCCATTTCTTCTAGTGCGGCCTTAGCGGCTGCCTTGGCTTCCTCCAATATATCATCTGGAACCTGAGACAATCACCGAAAATTGAAGTATTCACAAATACATACACCAAATATTGAAGTGGTATGAGAACTGAAATTTCAGTATACAATACAACTAAACATAATATTATTGTCAGGTGTCGAAGAAAAGATTTAAATGATTTAAATTTGGACCTATCTAACAGTTAAGTTTTGAGATCAACTGGTTCAACATAGTATCAAAGTAGGTCCAAATCTCGTCGCCACCCATTTAAATAAAATGGTCCACCTTAGGCTTTGATGAAGAAAATCCGTCTACAAGTGAGTGGACATGTTGAAGATAATAGTTAAATATTACACATGTAGTCTAATCAAACACGTTAATCTTTTAGATTTAAGCTTCAATTTTTCGAAAGACAAGATTAAGCGGAGAAATATTTATTTGTTTGCAATGAACATATTACACCAATGAAAATTCTCTATATATTTACTAGTCTATTTAATGGCTAAACATATTAAAGTCTATTATAAACAATCAAATACATATTTAATAATGTTTATATTTTATAAAAAAAAATTACTAGATTTTATGATCAAGATCTCATAGGTTGGCTAAAGGAAAATGTAGATTGATCAAACATAATACCAAATGGGTGGTTTTTCACATGAGAATGTTCTTTTAGATTAATAGCAGTGGTATGCCTAAAAGTGGCAAAACAGCAACGAATCACAAGGAGAAAAAGGCGTACTAAGATTTAGCATGTACCTTTTGATGCTTGCGGTTAGACTCATCGCAGACCCAACTCATTTCTAATTCGAAGGCCTTGTCCTTTGCCTCGTCATGAACTCCATAAATTCTGCTTATTAGAAAGTATATCAAAAGCTAAAAGATTATGCAAGTCAAAACCACACATAAAACAAAATGAGAAAACAAGATGATTTATGAGAAACTATTGGTTTCTAGAATTGTTGAGGTCATTATAGTTTCAAAAACAAGACAAACTTGATGTGCATATATGTTGATAACTCATTCTAAAACTATGAAAAATAGGTCCGTGTTTGGTTTGGATAAAAAATAAATTTTAATAAAAGTTGATGAAATGTGTGATTAAAAAGTTGTTGATCCCATTAAATATGTGTTTGAAAATGAGTTTGGAAAAAAAATGAGTTTTAAGAAATGGGGGCCAAACAGGGGCTAAATTTACTTGAAAAGGTCTAGTTATTGTAGAAATGCTTAAAATTTATAAGAACCCAGATAATCATATTTGGGAAGTGATTATAAACTATTTAAATTATAAATAGAAAAAAAAATGGTAGATAAATGAATAGGACTTATGGATCACACAAAATGTGTGAATAAAAAGTAGGTTTGACCAATCATGTTTATAAATTAAATGAGTGATAAACAAGAGAGCATGTTTGGCTAAGCCAAAAAAGGAAGCAAATTTACTTTTTCATGAAGGTTGAGATGCCCCTAAAATAGTGATGTTTTGAACTAAAACTCAAAAGAATGTAACTTTTAAAGAAAAGCCTAGCTTAGCAAACACGCTCTCAATAAAAAAATATGAAGCTATCCATATGCATGTGATTCTCTATCAGGTTTAATTCACAAACAAAAGTTCCAGATAGTCAATCTGGCATAAAAAATTCTAGAATATGATCTACTTTGCAGCCCATAAATACTTGTAATTCGAAAATTAATTGAACTATTTCATTGAGTCTCAAAAATTTTTCGAGGCACTCTTGACATCACATGAAGCCGTGCCACTCTAGATTTATTCCCTAGTTATCATTTTACCCTTCTCTTGTTCTCCACTTCCCAAACAATTATAACCAGCTCCCCCAGGACCCTTATCATCCTATATCATCAAGCCAATCTACATTCCCCCCAAAACAACTAAATTCCAGAGTTCTTATATAATGTTCTTATATAATGTTATCAGGACCCTTATCATCCTATATCATCAAGCCAATCTACATTCTCAATTTTGCTTCCTAGTATTTAAAATCTCATTTATCGCCTATATCAATGGACTCATTGCCAAGTATTATTATCCAGTTCTCAGCCATAAAACTAAATTAAGTCAACCCTTACAGAATTGAATTTGCAGAAAAACTAAATCCAGGGACCCCCAAATTTGTCCTTCTATTTGTGGACAGTTTTCAAAGTAAGGTTAAAACTTAAAAGCTTGATTCCTTAACATAATTACATATATCTTCCACGTGACTGCATTTTTGCAAAATCGAGAGGGCAACATAACCAAGCAGGCTAGCATCATATTTTTAATATAAATAGTAGACTTGTAGTGTCATATGTGAAAACACGAAAAGCAACAAAAGCCTCATCAGCAGAATGCAGTGAAAGTTGATAGCGCACCTAGTATACAGGCATTTTTTGGCAAATTTAAATCTGTTTTAAACCAGAAACTATGGCAAAGGAAACACTTGTAGCCAAAAAGATTTTAGATGTTTGAAGATTCATGCCAGACAGATATAAATGTGTCACTTCAATTGGAAGAAAATACTCACATCTTGGCCACCTCAATAACCCCTTGTCGGCAGGTCATTTCAGAAAGCTTCAATTTTTCAATCTCACTGTACACATCGTTTTGAATCCATGTCAGTATTAAAACAAAACTTGTCAAACAAATAGCAAATACAAAAGAAAAAAAAAATTCTGTAATGAACGAGTAAATGTTATATTATCTGAAAAGTTAGATTATATAAATTAGAATCAAATAAAAAAAATGTATAATCGTTTAAGGGGAAGAATTGCTGCTTCAGTTGTATAAATAAAACCTTATATAGTAACACAGTCCCAATCTGCTTTGGATAATTGAAAAAATAAAGCAACAAAATATAGCAAGGAGAAAAGGGGAATTGCACCACACCATCAGCATGAGAGGCACAAATTCATATGTTATCTTTTTCAGTTTTGGTTCCTCTAGATGTTAAAAATAGTAGGTTGGATCATATGGAAGCACAACATGGGGTATGAACATGCACAAAGAAATTTCTTACGTTTTAGCAGCCTGCCTGCCCTTCCCAATTGCGGCACCAAAATATCTCTACAACAAATGGTATACCAAATAAACATCACGAGAAAATTCTCAACAAACAAGACCAACTATATGAAATAATTCATAGTTCTAGAGCTTAATAACCATTAAATGCTATACTTATCATTTGCAAATAACGGAAATAAATCAACTCACATAGGAAACCCCAGAAGGTTCAACCATGTACAGCTGTGGTCCATCCCTGTCATAACCTCCCAGAATTACTCCACTTCCAAAAGGCCTGCAAAATTTATGCTAGGATCACATGTAGAAAGAAGTTAAACAGGAATAAGCGTTCAAAATTTGATCAGATGCAGTAATAAACCTCAGCCACCAATATAGCGTGCATAGATGGGCGTAACTGGCAACACGTTCTGCAAGTTCTTTTACTGGAATTGGTTCACCATACACACTGCGAAGCCAGATAATGGCAAAATATAAGAAAGAGATGTGGCAATAGGTAATTGTTTGACAGCAGTACATGATCATTTGACTGAAAATTCCAAGTAAAAATCACTGTTGTTTGCTGAGTTGAAAGCTTCTGGGAATCCAAAGATTTTATCCAACAGCAGAGAAAAAGGTGGTAGCATCAGGTATTTCACATGGGTATAAATGCTGAGAAAAATGCTAAAACCTCCCTCTACAACATTGAGTAATAATATAAACAACCACATTTTCTCTCTCTCCATGATTCATGTAGGTCATTGGTATATGGCTGCAAAAAAATATCTAATATCCCTTTCTTCTATTTTTAAGCGTGCACAATTCATAATTCTAATTTTACTCTTGTTAATCAGGGTTTTGGTCAAAGGAAAAGTGTACTGGTGATTAGTCTTTGTGTGGTATCTTCTAAGCTATTTGGTGACATTTCAATTTTCTTTCATTCAGTTTCACAAGTTGAAGGTCCTCTCACAATTTGAATGTTTATGTACAAGAGGATAAACCACTTTTACATTTGTGCAGTCATACACACTACTATACTTAATAAAATCTCTTTATTAAAAAAAAAAATTCTCAGCATCTTCCATCTGTCAACTAAGCACTATAAAACCTTAAACCGATGTTTCACATATTCCAGTCCCTGGTGAAGCCCAAATAGACCTTAATTTCCTTTTCTTCCCCTCCCTATGATCAGATTTATGTCCTCTACTGTAGGAAATCACTGACCACACTAGTCCTGCAGCAACAAAGAGGCTTAAACAAGGAAAATCTAAATTTTTATCTTGGTTATGGAAATACAAAGGTCATATTACTCCTTTAAGATGAGATAAACGTCTGGTAGCGTATGATAACCTTTATCCAGAATTGGTCCAAGATAGATGAGTGGGTGCTTTATGGGAGTTTGGGAAGGACTGAAAGAGCGAGTACGCAGTGCTTTCAGTCTCTTGACTCAGTAAGTTATGGCATGTTAAATATACTAGAAAAAGGCAGAATACAGAAACAGAGCAGTATGCAAGATAGCTGTAAAATAAACCTCTCATAGTTAGTTGCTTCAGATTTTGCTCGTGCTACAATTTGCCTGCCATCTGCAGCTAATCCTGCAACAGCCTGCAAATAGAAGTACATCAGCAAGGACACAAATAAACTTCAATTAGACAGTAATAGAATAAAATAGATGAATTCCATCTAGCTGCGACAGCTTATCATCTAAGTACATCTAATTCTTCATACGTACATCCTCTACTACTGGTTTATTTACCCAGGATTTCGTAATTCCTATTTTGTCCTTTTTCTTTTGCTATGTTAGTTCATTTTCTAATATTAAACATTCAACTTGAGCATAACAACCAACGAAAAACACACATAAATTATCAAAATTTTTACATAACCGAAAAATTAGAAAATAAAAATAAAAATAAAAATAAATAAATAAATAAATAAATATATATATATACATACATATATACATATATATATATACATATATAGAAAAATGTTACCATGCCGGAATGGCGATGGACGGCATGGATTCTTCTGTTGGAACCAGGCAACATCATCTTCGAAGTAATCAGCTTCTCCACTCCCTATTTCCGTTTTATACACATCGTAATTAACAAAGCAAAAAATCAGAAACCCTGAGAACTAAAATTAATTAATATCACATAATAATACAGTCATATATGCATACCAAAACGATTCCATCTTTGCATTTGATACCGACAACGGTGCCACTGTTGTCGACGGCTTTCGCAGCATACTCGATCTGGAAAACGCGACCGTCCGGCGAAAATGTCGTAACTGAAAGATCGTAACCCGTGCCTATGCTGCTCATCTTTCTCTATATACTGCCTCTCTCTCTCTCTCTCTCTTCTCTCTCTCTCTCTGTGTTTGTAATACGTACGTATATTCGATTGAGCTCCGAATCAGAGTGGGTTTTCTTTGGGGTCAAGACACACTTGTGGGGGCTGGGTGGAGAAAATTAAAAAGAGGAATATATGAAGGAGGAAATTACACAAAACCATAGTTTAGATATTCACATTTCTAAAATCAGGTTGGAAGTTTCACATTTTCAAAATTAGATATTTTTTATTTTAA
>CAIGRT010051619.1:0-11299 GCA_903798405.1 Fraxinus platypoda | reverse complement strand
TTAGGTGAAAAGTGATTTTTTTGAAAATGTGTTAAAAAGTAAAAATAAATAAATATTTTATTAGAATAATGTGTCATTTTCAATGATTTAAAAATAAAAAAATAAAAAATTGGGGCGAAAACATGACTGCGGCACAGAATCGTAAAACCCCTTTAGAAAGTCGAAACCCTGTACCACCGGAATTGAATTGCAGAGAAGAATGGCATCAACAGTAGACCCAACTGAATCCTTCAAACCCTACAAGCTTAACAAAACTCTCCCAGCCCACAAACGCGCTATATCCAGCGTCAAATTCTCCGACGATGGACGCCTCCTCGCCTCTTCCTCCGCCGACAAGACCGCCCGTACCTACTCCCTCTCCGGTTCCTCCGCCGGCGTCCACCACGTATTCGAAGGCCACGAAAATGGAGTTTCCGACCTCGCTTTCTCGTCCGATTCCCGCTATCTCGTCACTGGTGCTGATGACCGGACTATTCGCCTGTGGGATGTATCGTCCGGATCTCACATCAAGACTCTCACTGGACATACTAATTATGTGTTCTGTGTGAATTTTAATCCTCAGTCGAATATGCTTGCTTCGGGTTCGTATGATGAGACGGTTCGCATTTGGGATATTAAGTCTGGGAAGTGTATAAAGGTGCTTCCTGCCCACTCCGACCCGGTGACTGCGGTTAATTTTAATCGGGATGGGACGCTGATTGTTTCGAGTAGCTATGATGGGCTTTGTAGGATTTGGGATGCTTCTACTGGACATTGCATGAAGACTTTGATTGATGATGAGCATCCACCTGTTAGTTTCGTGAAGTTTTCTCCTAATGGAAAGTTTATTCTCGTTGGGACTTTAGACAATACTTTGGTAAGTTGCTCTCTTTATGTTTTCTTGTTTGAAAGATTAATTTTTGTCTAAGAGATTGGACTTCGGTATAATTCTTATCATATTATTGGTTGCTCGAAGAAGCCTCTTCGGAAATTTTAAAGTGAATGGCTATGAAAACTCTAGTTTGAGGTTAATTGGGCTAATTATAATTCTTATCATATTATTGGTTGCTCGAAGAAGCCTCTTCGGAAATTTTAAAGTGAATGGCTATGAAAACTCTAGTTTGAGGTTAATTGGGCTAATTATTAAGAATTGTGTTCCATCTTAAAAGGTCAACCTTATTAAGAAGAGGAGTGACACAATCCTTTATAAGTTGGTTTATGTTTACATCTTTATTCGATGTGGGATTCTATCTCTTAACATGCCCCCGCAAAATGGTGGCTCGTTTGAGCAGACCAATCTTGAAATTCGTGTGCTCAATTTTTTTGAGTCTTAATCTGATCGAATTGCTCGTTGGAGCTTAATGGGCTCTGATACCATGTGAAGAATATTATAAATTGTATATATCCATATTAAAAATTGAGGTTCCATTTTAAAAGGTCAACCTTATTAAGAGCAGTAACCCAATCCTTTATAAGTTGGTTTATATTTATATTTTTATTCGATATGAGATTCTATCCCTTAATACTAATGTTATTTGGAAAGAACTAAATATTTCTTGATAATAGGATTTCTATTTGATTAAGAATATGTTGCCTTCTTCATTTTTAATGTTTAGTAGCATTGGGATCTTGTGTTCTTGAGTGGCTATTAGTTTCAGTCTTAGAATTGCAAGAAGCATCCTTCCATTAAATTTTTGTTTGTCAATTATTTTTAGATTTTAACTGGAAACATGTATTTATTTAGTTCCATAAACCTGTATTTTATCTTGGAACCTAGAATTCCTATGTCTTCAAAACTATTTTAGCTTGGAACCCAAATAAAACAGAAATGATGTTAGATAACATCGTGTGTCAGTGCATGACCATAATTACGACCCATTTACTGCTCAACTAAAATGACGAAAATATTCTTAAATTTCAGAAATACAAGAATCCTAAAAAATGTGTCCGTACACTTGTTAATCTCAAATCTAGAGATCAAAATATTTACTAAGCCCATGTTTGAGCCTCATTCTTTAAAACTCATTTTCAACGGTACATTCTCCTTGATAAAATAATTTTGTACGTGAACCCAAAACTTTTTCCTACTTGAAAAATAAGTTTTTACAAAATCTATTCTCAAAAAATGAGACTCTAACGACGACTAAATGAAAGCATCTCCACCCTAGACTTAATGAAATTTTGCTGCAATGCTTAGCCTGTGCAAATTATTTGGTTTGGTTTGGTTCAGAAATGGCTTGGCTGGCTATTCATTTTTAACTTTTCTGTTTTCCAATAGTATTTGTAATTTTTTTTTTTTTTTAAATAAGTTCAGAAATGGCTTGGCTGGCTATTCATTTTTAACTTTTCTGTTTTCCAATAGTATTTGTATTTTTTTTAAAATAAAATTGAATATCGCTGTCATTGATGAGGTCATTAGTTGGGGTGTAATCAGCTGAACTGGTAAGAACTCTGGACATGCAGTGACCACTTAACTAGAAGTACATTTCTGGTATTTAAATCATATATGTGTAGCATTATTTGGAATACTAACCCTCTATTTATTCAGAATTGTTGACTGTATTTTTGATGATCCCTTGATACGGCTAATTGATTATGTGAAATATATAGTTATTTTGTTATAGCAATGAAAAATATATGGGACATGTAGGTAGGTAGATGTGATTAACATCTTTGATTCTAGTGATTGCTGAAGATACTTCTTTTCCTTCTAGTTGTAGCATTATAGACACTGTTTTGAGGAAACCATAAAGCTATTAATTTTTCGATTTCGTGAATTACGTTTTTTTTGTGAATTATGTTTTTGAATATATATGATCATAAAAATATAATAAAGATAAAAAGTGAATAATTGATGTATCTGTCTAGTCATCACAGAGATTCATGGTTTGAGTTATTAAATCAAGTCAAAACACCATTTTTCCATGACGTAAGAAGCATGAAGCAAATGGGTTCATGCCTCCTCTGTATTGTGTCTGGTCTCCTCACTTTTATAATGGTTGTTTAGGACAAGAGACTGGATAAGATATAGTCTAAAAAGCAGCAAAATAAAAACCGTCATCTGCTAGAGAGAGGCCTTCAAAACCTTACGGCCCTTTATATATAATTAGAACATTGCTTCTATTATGGATTTATCTAAATTCATTGCTATCTCCTGTGTCTTTCTTGTGCATACTTGTTGCATAGCAGACACGTGGGGTGAGAACTCTAAGATTGTATCTTCATGCTAGGAAAATATTGGTAATTTTTTTTTCTTTTTCTTAGCAACCTTGCTAGTTAATGTTCCCCATCTCCATTGTTGAATGCTTGTTTACAGCGACTCTGGAACTACTCCACTGGCAAATTTTTGAAAACCTACACAGGCCATGTCAATTCTAGGTACTGCATTTCTTCAGCATTTTCTATAACAAATGAGAAGTATATAGTAAGTGGGTCTGAGGATAACAATGTCTACTTATGGGAGCTTCAGTCACGAAAAATAGTTCAAAAGCTGGAAGGTCATACGGACACTGTTATATCAGTATCATGTAACCCAACTGAGAATATGATTGCATCTGGTGCTCTTGGAAATGATAAGACCGTGAAGATTTGGACACAAGAGGACTGATATTTTTTCGTGGCTGTATCTTTTTACATAATCGCATCAGATTTTGGCAACGACATGGCTCTCTGGAGACCAAAATGGGAACCTTCTTGTTGTAATAGTTTGTCTGTTCATATATGTCTAGGCAATTGCATTGTGAATTATTATTTTCAGGAAATCTCGATGTGAATTAATTGTTTTGAAGTACTCCCTTCCGTTACTCTAATTTAACATTATTCAGATTTCAGGATATTGCTGCTTCGGATTAATATATTTGTTGCCCAATCTATTGAAAATTCCATCTCCCTTCTTGGCTCGTGTGTTATGTAATTATAGTGGTGGATTCGGGTCTTGATGTTCTTGGGGGCTCAGAGGAATTCTTGATGAGTTATTAGGGAATATGCAAGTTTTCAATGACTTACAGGAGGAAATTAGGCTCCGTACGTCCCAAATTTGGAAGTTTTGAAATTTACGTTTGAACTTTCTCTGGGGGCAAAAACATAAACAATTTACTATAATTCTCTACGGTTTTATGTGAATTCAGGTTCCATTTTATTCTTCACACTATAACACAGTGATTTTAGGCAAATTTGTGCTCAATCTTTCATTGTTTTTATCCTATTTAGTCGGATACATGGTTGAAGAATGTGAATTTAATGTTCGCAACTTGAAATCAACCAAGAAAAAACATGGTGCTATTGAAGGATCTTAACGAAATGTTAATTTGCAGCCTCTAAGTTAAAAAGGAGCAGATACTCTGATGACGAGAGTGATTCTCAGCTAAAAAAATTATTCAAATACACATCAAATCGTAATATCGGCCCTCAACCAGAGAATCATCATTTATTGGCCATCTTCTCAGTTTACAGAGTATTTTTTTGGTACAACCACCAATGCCACTTTATTCCAGAAGGTGTGATTGACTGATTTCTCAAGAAGGAAAACTATGAAGACAGGGAAATCTGCCAGTAGCCATTTTATTTTCCTACAAAGGAAATCCCCTTCTCAATGCTTCCAGCCAACTCTTTCTTTGCCTTTTCCAAGCCAACTCTGTCAAAACAAAATCATGGAGACATTCTTATATTATTCTTAGGTTTAAACACAACTACTCGAAATCAACATCAAGCGATTTTAGCAATATTTTGACAGACCTCTCATATTCATTTAGAGGACCAAGTGGGTATATCTCTTCAACACCATTTCGACCAAGACGTACTCTTGAAGCAAAGAAAGGAAGTTCAGTCACCTGAAAGACAAATCTCGTTAGATAATGAAAGTAAATAGATTTGATGTATAATAGATACTTTAAATAAGATCCGTAAGACAATCTAGGCTGGTGAAACTTGAATAACATGCCTGAGAAGAAACAAAAGCACATTCAATGACACCAGCATCTCCTCTCAAAGCATGTAAGCATGCATCCGCAAATTTGACAGCAGCATATGCCTGTAATATTGATGCATATTTTCCCATAAAACTAGCCAACTTTTCAAAGAAGAGAATCAAACATTCTTTGGCGGTAAAAGGAACAAACAAAATTAAAAAATTAAAATTAAAACAACAAAGCGCACCATTGAAAGAGTTGCAGATCCTGCACCAGCTTTTGCCTGCAATAGACAAAGTAATTGCAATAAATAATAGCTTAAAGGTAGAATAGAAGCCTGGAATTCAGCGACCACTCAATATTCCCTTTTTCCATATGTAAAACAGGCTAACCGTCAGTGATCCTCATGCAACTCAAGAGTTCAGGAATATTGAGTCAGCATATTCAAAGAAATAAGAACTATGAACTTGTAATACAATTATTCCACGTAAGAATACATCCTACCTCAACAACTTCAGTTCCACCATTCTGAATACGAGATGTCAGGTACTCGGTTTCTTCTTGAGTGAAAGAACATGGAGGTTTAACCTGCATCCATCGAGACAAGTTCTTTTAGAAAGTTACTGTGAATTTCAATGACATGAAATGACAAGTATATTTATTGTGCAAACATGTTCTCAACCTGGGAGAGCAGAGGTAAAATAGTAACACCAGCATGGCCTCCTACAACTGGAACATCAACGTCCCTAGGATCAAGCCCCAAAACTTCAGCCTACAGACCATTATGGAATAGAATCAATGTCAAACAAGATTTTATATTCAATTGTTATGATGGAAATGTGAAGAAACAATAAGGCACTTGATCATGAAATATACTAGAATAGAGTTTTAACAGCCAAATAATAAATGGAAAGTGTACCACCAAAACATTTGATTCTGTGTATTCATCAACACATTTTTATCTTGAATGCACATCTTTTTATGTGTGAGAGAAAATATAAATAAAAGGAAAAACTTGTAAGTCACTACAAAAAATAACTCTCAAAATATACAAACAAATGAAAGAATTGTAAAGACACAAATAGGTTAAACACACTTGTACAAGGTTAAATGCACTTTTTACTAAATAAAAAAAAAAAAAAAGAATAGACAGAGATCAACATGCCAAAGCAAACAAATCTTACCACAAAGGTATTAGCTCTGACAACATCAAGCATCGTGACTCCCAAAAGTCGTCTTGGATCATAGGTGCCAGCCTTTTTGAAAACCTCTGCCGCAATTGGCACTGTCGAGTTCACGGGATTACTAATAAGGTTAACAATGGCCTTTGGACAGCATTTTGAAATTCCTTCACATAGGGTCCTAACTATTCCTGCATTGATGTTGAAAAGATCATCTCTTGTCATCCCAGGTTTCCTGGGCACACCAGCAGGAATGATTACAAGGTCCATGCCGGTAAGAGAATCCTCCAATTGTTGTTGCCCCAGAAAACCACGAACCTGGACATCCAAATAGATGGTTAAATTTTATGAGCCAATTTTAAGACCTGTTTATCAATTTCATAGATAAGTATCAATATGAATTAATTTTTTACTTCTAATGGATGAAACTTGTGGAAGAAGAAGGGCAATACATTCCTGCTGAGTAGTTTTACTATCTTGCAAGTGAATTTACTATTTGGAACCAAATAATTCAATTGATTTCCATGTAACTATGATCTACTCCATCCAAGTTTAACACACCATGTGTTCTTTCTCAACTCTTACTTTTTGGCGATATTCCGGGATTTACCTTCACTTCAAAACACTAGTTACAACATTGATACTTACTCCAACAATCCCTTTGTCATTGGAACTACGGAGCTTAAGTTTTGAGATCTCGTGAAAGTTACAAGAAATTTGTTAGATTTAGGATCGGACTTGATTTCTTAAATCCCTCAGGTTTTGATGATTCCAAAAAACTAACAAGTAAAGTGTTCTTAAAGATAAGTTTGTCTAGAGTTGTGGAAGAATACAAGGCATGAGAGTTTCACCTCTACATTAGTAGTCAACATAGAGACTGAAACATTAGAATTGAAACAGAGTCCAAAGAAGACTTATGTTCATACTAGACAATTGAGAGTGAGCGTTTCAATAAGAGTTAAAGCCTAAGAACAACAAGGGGAAATGGACGTTCAAAACATAGATAATCAAAGGCACAACAACAAGAATACACCTGACACAGGAAACCACACCGAAGTAAGATGTGGTGTCAAGATCAAGTGCTGAATTCAGAGCAATGGCTCAAAGAATGAGAATAATTGTGGTTAAAAAATATTATTAAGGGATCTACGAGTTGTTCAAGAGGATACAACGAAGTTGTATTGCGATAATAGAGTTGCAATCAACATTGCTCACAATCCCATTCAGTGTGATAGGACCCCGTTCAGTGTGATAGGACCAAGCATGTTGAAGTTGATAGGCATTTTATCCAAGAGAAGATTGAAAGAAAGCAGATTTGTATTCCATTTGTTTCTAGCAACAAACAATAAGCAAATATTCTTACCAAAGGACTACCAAGACCTACTTTCCATTTTGGCGTTAGCAAGTAGAAAATGAGAGATATTTTTGAAACAGCTTGAGGGGATTTCAGAAAATAGCTGAATTAGCTGTATTGCTGTTATGGAATCTGGTTTGGTCAATGATTGTGCATTAGGCCCTTGTTTGGTCTACATTATTTTCAAAATACATTTTTCTCTTTCTTATTTTCAACCACACATTCTCCAATAAAATAATATTACACGCAAATCCAAAGCTTTTTCTTATTTTTTAACCATACATTCTCTATCAAAATACTATTTCAAAATGCATTATTTCCAAAAAATGGGGCTCAAACATGCTCTAGATAGAGAGTAGATTATGGAGTACTCATGGGGATTGTATAGATATAGATTAGACACATTTCTGGGGATTGTCAGCTGTAGATTAGACTGTTTATTTCTTTCTTTTATATCCGGCATATTTAAGCCCTGTAAACATTTACAAGCCAATGAAGTCAGAGATGATCTCCTCTCTTTTCTTTCTTCCTACAATAAGCAGCACTTCAGAGATTATAATCAGGCAATACACTGAGGAAATTCCAAAATACTCGGAAGGATTAACGAACTAGATCCCTTGCTTCTATGACTCTTTTACAAAGACACATTAATTCTCTTCCACGTCATTAGCACAAGTCCAGGTCCAAGTTGTCGTTGGAGCTACAGAACACACTTGGGGAAGACGTTCTAACATAAGGGAAATTTTTTAAATTTGTAGATTATGAATACATTGCTTTCAGATGTTATTCAACGTCCAAGAAAGTTAATTTCTTTCTATTTAATAGAAAAGAAAACAAGAGGAAAATTTCTTCTTTCTGTCTTCCATATCTAAAACACCAAATCAATCTCTTTCCACAAAAAAAAAAAAAAATATGCATCACCACAAAAAAAAAAAAAAAAGAGAGAGAGAGAGAGAGAGAGAGAGAGAAAATGAAATACTGGAGATAAGTGAACCACCATCTAATGTAATCACAACTTCTCTATCTCTAGAATCATTTGAAAATTTCACGTTAATGGAAAACTTTGATACAATAAACTAACAAATAATAGAATATCAGTTAAATAATGGAAATTAAAAATGATAAAAAATGAATTACCACAGCACCAGTGTCCATGTGGCTGATATCTGCAGTCACCCCTGGAGTGTTTACTACATCATAAAGATGAAGTACCGAAACCAGAGGATTCATCTTCATTAGCATTGCTAAAGGCTGGCCTATGCCACCTGCTGCACCCAATATTGCCACCTTGAATCCTGGTGATCCCCCTTTTGCCCTGCAGTTCTCCCATCTCAAATTCGAACTCCCTTCCATCTTTGAGTCCACATTTCATATACCCACAAGTAAAAACAGTTTAGTTTAATCAATAAAATGATCCAAGAAAAGCACAAGCTTCTTCCAAATTCAAGCAATCAAATAATTAAAAAGCAACAAGGGCTGTTCAAGGCACTTTGTAATTAGAATGATCGTGATCACTTTTTAAATCCCACGTTGCTTATAAAAACGAGTGATAGCTAAATTTTTAGCAAACATGGCTTATTGATCATCAATTTTCATTTTATTTCAAGTTAATCATTTAACGTATGATTCATCACAATTTGGTGAATTCATCCATATCTAGAAAACAGTTACGTGCCCGTTAGTCAAACCGGACAGAATGATCAAATTATAGTCACTCAGTTGTAACAAATTATTCCAAAGAAAACAGAGTTCAATAGAAAATAGGAATTTTTGCTACAATTTCTGATCCCTAGTGTTTTGAACCCTAAACGAAACTACAATAAAGAACGAAAAAGCTTCAGAATTTTAAAAATTGCTCATAATCATATTAAATTGAAGTTAACTTTCACCGGCGAGGAGTAATTATCTCAGTCAGAAACCAAACGGGAAATGAATTAAACAGAAAAAAAATAGAAAATAATTGGGATATTCAAAAGCACCTGTAGATTATTAGTGGGCGGATTAAGATGAGCGGCTATTCTGGCAATCCGTTGATTAACATCTGCACTTGCCTGCATTTTTTCACTTCAGATAATTGATTTTGTAATTGAGAACACAATATGCGAATTTGCTTATCTGTATCAAGAATTCGCGTTGTCGAATTTCGATGTTGAGTGCGAGAAAAATAGAAAAATAGGATGACGGCAGAGTAGATTGGGATGCGTGCAATTGAATTTGCTTTTATTATGGCTTATCCTTAGCAGATTTCCAGCCCTCTCTTCCCCATAATTTTTTCCTTTTCTATGAGAAATACTTATATTGCTTTTTCACCACAATTTTATTTATATGAATATTTTTGTACGAGCTTTAGAAGTTACTAAATTTTTTTGATTTAATTATTAAATTATATTTATATGTACTTTAATGTAATATTTTGTAAGTGCAGATTAAAAATGTTTTTGAGTGTAATTTAAAAAAAATAAATAGATGATTTTTCTTGGAATTCTGTATATACATTATGAATACATNAAATGTTTTTGAGTGTAATTTAAAAAAAATAAATAGATGATTTTTCTTGGAATTCTGTATATACATTATGAATACATTTATGCGTAAAGATACTGATTATGGTGTAGTGAAATGTTGGATCACTTTTTACTCGATGGTCAAATTCAACTGACAGTTGATCGTTGGTCGAATAGGTTGGCATTTCAGGTAGTCAATTTTTCAGTCAGACTGATCAGTTCGATTCAATTTTAATAACTACGCACATATATTATATCATTCACTCAAGAGATTTGAAATTATTACGTTTAGTTTTTTTAATTAAGTATTTTGCAATCTTTAATAAAGTGACTTTCACACTCTAGAATTGGCAAGAGAACATTAGAAATATCTAAAAGCTCTCTTGTAGTGATAAAAGTAATCAAAGAAATGGCTCCTAATGCAAACGAATAAATTGATAAGTAACACTTCTATAGACATTTTTGAAATCGATAAGCCTAAAATTTGGTGCCCAAAGACACCATGTGAGTGAAAAAGCCTCCAAATCTTTAGTAACAAAGAAAGTGCAGTAAGGGTACTCTGAATAAACTATCTTTATATTAACATTGCAGTGTTGGTAGGCAAAATAGATTAAATTTCAAAATCGACATGCTGTATATCAAGTGAATAATAGAATATTGTTACTATGCGATTCCACGTAGCACAATATAGTCCCACATGGATGCTAGGCTAGACCATGTATGTATGAAGAAGGAAGTCACGTGACGAATTAAAATAACGTCACTACAAAATAAGGATATTTTAGAACCATGCTTCATGTATAGTCAGAAGCATGGTTTCACAGAAGAAAACCAGATACACACAATGCAGGGGGGTGGGTATTTTTTTCATTTTTTATTCCGGTGGGCTCCACACATGTGAGTGGATGTAAAATTTCTGTCAATTTTTCTGTATATATGGTTTAATCCGATATTTTATGGTTTACTTTGGGGATCACAACCCTGGCCCGTGGAATTATGTGGGTTTTGTACTTGGGCTGCGGACTTGTGGGATTTTGTGGAGTTTTGTCTTTGGGATGCAATTTTGGGCTGTATAGTTATAGAGTATTTTTCAATAGATCTGCTAGTTGTTAGGGTAAATTTTGACCCTTATCAATGATTTTCAATAACAAAACCGTATTGGGCCTAATTTGCCCAAAAAATACGTGGTCCATCCCAGAAGCTCATAATACCAAGTCCAGCTCCAAATATTACTGACTCTAATGTATAAGGGAAATTACCATAAACCAGGTGTTTAGTTTCACGTTTTAAAAAAATCAGGTTTTCACTTTATTTTTCCCCTTTTCCGGTTTTCATCATTTTAATTTATCTCAACCCTAAATCTATCTATTTCTC
>CAIGRT010051560.1:0-10906 GCA_903798405.1 Fraxinus platypoda | reverse complement strand
TAAGGGTATGTTTGGGTTGGATGGGGTTGGTTGGTTGGTTATGTAAATTAATTTATTTTTATAATATTAAAAAAAGTAAATTATCACCTGATTTTTGTATAAAAAACTTTTAAATCTGAATTTTGAATTGTATAGTTTATAAGTAGGGTTTGAGCTAATTTTCCCAAACAAAATTTAATAGCCCATTAGCCCATAGACCATATCAATTGTCTGATTCATATGATTCATCTCACATTTTCTAAAAAAAAAAAAAAAACAGAGCCAAGTCCCAAAGCCTATCTTCTTAAGTTCTGCCTCCTGGCTCCCGCTCTCCTGCAGCCACACGCAACCCCGACTCACTCCGTCGCGTGGCATGCCGGCCTTGCCCATAATCCAGAGGCTTGTACGAGAAATTGCCACTGACAAGAACAGAGACATAGGGTATTTTGGTGGTTCTCCTTCAATTTTGAATCTTCAGTTTGCACATTCGAAATCAAAGGAGTTTATGAGAAAGCCCCTCGAATTTTCAGATCAAAAAATTGTTACCAATTTGATTGTCAAAGCTCCAAGATACACCACTGTCAAAGTGTCAATGTAAGTTCTTGTATTTTTCTTCATAAATATTTTGTTTTTTATTTGGGGTTTCAAAAATTGAACTTTTGGTTTTTTGTGATTTAGGCACATACATAAATATGTATTAGAAAAGCCCTAAGATGATAGGAACAGACCCTTAAGCCCAACATGATATATCCATTCTGCTCAAGAAATTGTTGATTCTTCTGGTTGTGGAGGCTACAAAACATTGCATCCTAACTTCAACGTACATTGATAATAACTTATGTTTTTTTTGTCAATAAATTTTAAATAGTATGATTTTAATTTTAGAACTCGAAGTTAAAGTGATATATTGATCATTTGATTGGAGATTTATTACGTGAATTGTGATGATTTATGAAGATTGGGGAATTTGTGAATCTGTGAGTAATTTAATTTAATAATTTAACAATTAATAGTTAATATAGTATCGTAAATTATAAGGTTGGCCTATTTACATTACTTGAGATCATTAGATTTAACAACCTCATTAGTATTAGAAATATTAATAAACAACCACACTATTACGACTATTGACAGTCGACAGTTAACGACCGCCCTAACTGACCTCCAATCCTGGATTCGCCACTGGCCCTACTATTTATTTTTGCCTAGCTTCCATAGTTTAGGGGATTAATTAACTGGTATCCTCCAGAAATGGAACCATAATCGTTCCTAAGAACAACTTCTATGACCATAGATAGTGGTCATGTTCCTTTCGCACGAAACATTTTTCATTTAGAATTAATCTATTTGTACATTCGTTGTATACATCTTGGATGAAATTTCAATGTGTCAAAATCGAAGCCATTGATTATTTTTAGTATTGGATAAATCAATGGCAAAATTGTGTGACATACGATAAAATGTAAAGCAGAATGTAAGCGTAGCAAAGCTGAAGCATTTATTACCACATATTCCCTAGGATCCACAACTTATAATCACTTACCAAACATGCACATGCTCTAATTGCTTCACCGAACACAACTTTAAAACTAAAAAAAAAGGGTTCCTAGTCCAATAAAACGGCAAACAGAATATTTAACACATTCCAGCCCATATACTGATACATAACAAGAAAGAAATTAAACAGGTAAACAAACAGAGAAATAGGCCAAAGCACAATCAATTATCGTCAAGAAAAACTCAACTCAATAGAATCTAGTCTCAAAGTTTATCAAGGATTCAAGAACAGTCGAGCAGATACTATATCTAATCAGTAATAACATATTCTTCTATTCATGTGGAGTTGGAGTTGGACTGTTGGAGTCTGAGCGGGAGCCAGGGGCCGAAGCTGGAGCCCTTGACTGGTTGAGTTGCATAGATTTATTCACCATATGGGCCATATTGGGAGTTGTGTATGCACTAAAACTAGCATTATTTGCATCTGAAGCAGCTAAATTAGTAGGGACAGCACTAGCAGAGCTCGAGTCTCTCTGTGCTTCTGCTCCGGGCACTACACTCCCTCTAGTTGTGGCTCTTTGATAAGCATGTGAGCTCATTCCTGAGAGTGCATAAGCTCGCCCTGCTAGGTTATACAACTCACGACTTCCCATTCTTCGTTCAGTTTCTTTAAGCTCGGATTCAAGCCAGTTACTGAGACCATCCCCTGCTTGGGCAGACATTGAAGCACGAATTCTTGTTCTCCTTGTCGTCAGTACATCCCGCGCATCACTTAGATTTCCAGTCTCTGCAATCCTTTGAGCCTCTGCAATACCTTCTGCTGCCGACAGGCGATTTCTCTGTCGATCCACTTCCAAGTTAACTGTGGTTTCTGCAGGGGACACAACTTTCGGTCGACGTATTTCGACTAGGTCACCTTCTACACGGACTATCTCTTTTGACACAACATCTCTATAAGAACACGCTATATCCAAAAGCGATGTCTTTCCCTCATTTTCTTCATCTACAGCAACTCGAAGTACTGGAACTGACAAGTTGACCAGAAATTCTTTTTCCTCTTCTGCATACAAGTCCCCAACATTGATTACTGCTTGACATCCTTGATCAGAGATTTCACTTCCATATCTTCCTGAAGGAATTGATATGATTTCGACACTATTTGATGCTGATCTCACAGTTATTTGCATTTCTTGAACCATCACGCTTAGAAGACCACCTATACAGCTTGCAAAAGCATCTTGCACCATTTCGTACGACTCGATGAAGGAGAAGGTGCCACCTGATTCATCGGAAATGGCATGCATAGCAACAGGATCATGATCTGTACCAAAACCGAATGTGTGGACTGGAAATGTTTGATGTTGGCTTTCATCTTGGCTTCCCCTGTTTCTAGGACAGATGGAACCAGGCAAAAGATGTAGATATTCAGGATTCTGTCCTGGATTAGAGGAATTTTGAAACATTGACCTATGGTAACAAGTATCCTTCCCATCAGATAAGAATATGATGCTAGCAACTGGATTCCATTGATGCCTTTCTTCAAGGACCCGAACCCCCTTCTTCAGGCCTCCCACAATATTAGTCAAACCACAAGCTTGAAGTGAATCAACAGCCCTTTTAGCATCTTCACGGCCATTTCCAGTCATTCTACGCAAGGGAAAGATTCTCTGAGCAGCAGACGAGAAAGAAACTATCGAAAGTCGGTCAGACGGGCCCAATGTATCTATGACAAAGAGAACAGCACGCTTCAGAAGACGTAACTTTGATCCGTACATGCTACCACTAACATCTAGTACAGTAACAAGGTCAATAGGTGCACGCTCAAGGTGACGTGCATTATCTGAAAATGGAGGTGCACGTACTCCAACAAGAACAGCAAATGGAGAGATGGATTCTGAAGCGGCAATCACGGGCCGCTCGGGAATGGACTTTATATTGACACTTTGAAGACCAGTAAGTGAAGCAGAAGATGTAGGATCATCTGTGATTGTGGGTAAGGGTTCATCATCAGAGAAAACAAGGGACTCGCGCTCAGATGGAGGGGGTGGCAGCACCTGTTGTTGAGAAACATTGGAGAAGGAAGTAGGGAATTGTGGGAGAGGAATGTTAGCGTCGAAGTTGGGCATAGTGAAAGGGAGACAATTCCATTTGGCACGGCAAATAGGGCAATTGTAATTGCCATGTGAGACACTGTTGCCTATGCAGCCGAAGTGGAAGGAATGGGAGCACTCGGCTGTAAAGATGGCTTGCCCTTTTGTCACATTACCCAAGCAAATAGCACATGTACTCTGCAATGAAAATAAAATTTTAAAAGCACGCAACTTACAACTTAAGAAATTATTTTTACATGTGCAACTCATATAGGGAAACTCATAACAACAAAAGCTTAAATATGTAACAGTACATAAGATTGAATGAAAAATATTATGCAGAAAGCCAGAAAGAACCTGAAAATACACAGAGTGTTCTGCTCAAGCCATGTTACCAATCACAACTGAGATTGATGGGTGATTTTTTTCTGTAAATTAACTAAAGAAGGCAAAAGTTTAATCTAAACCAAATAAAACAAAAATCGGTTTAATCTCTATACAATTGATTATAATATTTCATATAGTTGGATATTATTATTAAATTCCATTTTTTGCTTCGAAAGATTGCCGATATTCTATCTATGAAAAAGGATAAGGATACTACAATTCATCCACTAACCCTACTGATCCAGGGCAGATTGAAAAAACTAGGGATATTTGGACGATGTTTTGACATGTATCAAAAAACACGTTTTGGGGCGAGCTGATTATGGACTATAATGACCATTACTTCAACATTAGACTATTTCTTAAGCAGTCCAGCATTGGTTTTATCGCGCATACAACAGTAAACTCTTCGCATGAAATTCAACCTTGCCATGTAAAGAATATTTCCTTCACGAGAAAATTCACCCCCTCTGTGAAATGCGGATCTACGAGACAGGCATTACATAGAATTCCAAACATTGATTAATAAAATCTACTAATAAAAATTAGAATTAAGCTAGTTGTACACCATGACACCCTTTGAGGTGTCAAAATCGAGGCCATTGATTTGAATAAGTATTGTTAAAATCAATGGTAAATTTGTGTGCCGTGTTAGGGTAAACAAAGCTGTCAATCATGATGCAAATGTAGTAAAACTGTAAAATTTATAATCCACTCTAAACTGAAACCATTTAAGCAATCAATCAAAATTGTAATATTTTTCGAAAATTCAAAAAATAGATCACTAAATGTTATATTGAACCCTGGTTAATATCTCATGTAAAACAAAACTTCTTCTCTAATCCACTAAACCAAGTCAATAAGTATCAACTTCTTTAACACCAAGACAGAAAGGACCAAAGTTATATCTACTTTCAGATACAAACTTTCGAGGGAAACCCCATAAAAAATAAAAAAAATAACAAAAACTTGGCATGCTAAGCAATTCAATATCGCAGGCCTAAATTAAAGTCTTAAAACTTTGAATTCTGATAGAAACAACCAATTCTTGAAGAGTAAACGAATTTTCTTGTCAAGTCAACCCATTTACCCAACACATGATCGGCGAATTCAAAGAAAATCAAGAACGTGATCTTTCCTATTTTACATAAATATATGCATTCGTACATATATACACACTCAGGGATGAAAGAAGAAAGGGAAGAAAACTTACAATTTCTGTTGAAGAACTCATGGTTTCTTGTGTTGGAGTGGTACTGAGGAGGAGGTGGGTTTTGGAATATGAATATACAGCATAAATGGGGTGGACCCACTAATTTGCCTACGTGTTCCTCTCTTGTTAAGTTTGGGCGTTGTCATTGGATTCATTGTCTGGCGTGTCGCGTTTAAAGAACGCCTTGGCTATGTTGACTTTCTTTGTAACATTGCAATTGCTGGATTGACTTATTGGAAGCCAAATTATTAAATTCTATAAAACCATCAATGATTCATTCTATGCTTGCTTACCATGAGTTCCTCGTCCTTTACTTTCAATATTCCTCTTCGTTTCTTGATTTTAAAATCGGGTCGATCCAATTGTCCACAGTACAAGTTCAATTTCCTTATGTAGGTACTGCGCAAGGACACTGTAAGAGTAGTCAGACGACCGCTTATACTCCGATGTATTTTCGTTATATGTATTACATGTCAATCAAGGACGATGAATATGAATTAATTAATTTACGTGAATTAATGATAAATTAAAAATAGGATTTAAATTTATCTTATTTTAATTATATCTAAATACTGGTTCACGTAGTCCAACATCGTGATATTTGACATAAATTTTTTGGAAAGAATAAGTTTTTAAATAGTAAATTTTAAAAGAATGTTTAGTTAAAAAAGTAATTAAAAAATTTTGGATTTATGTGAAGAATATATATTGTGAGAATGTGTAGTTGAAAATGTGTACGAGTAAGAATGAGTCAAACAAGGACATAATTGGTCATATAAAAAAGGCTAGAACTGGATGAATGAAATTAAGAATTAATTAATTGATAAATGTAGGATATTTATGAAATTAATTAATTTGAACGATTTATTAACAGACCAAGATTAATTAATAAGCAGGCCACTTGCGAGTTAGAGATAATACATGTGATTCCTATGCTTACCAAAAAAAAAAAAAAAAAAAAAATTCTTAATCCTTCATTATTATTCTGTCTGAGTGAATTACTAGTAAAGATTGGACGCTTGAACAACCGTGGTGTGCAGTGATCGTGTTCAAAATTCACAGAGAAGTTTGAGAATTCGTCAAAGCTAATATTCTAATCCTAGTTTCTATTTAAACAAAAAGACGATTTTTGAAGGAAATGGAAAATAATTTTAAAATTTCATTGTTCATGTATAAGTAGATTCCCAATACTGCCATCCTTTGTACCTCCACAACGCCTTCCTGCAAGCTATAGCCTATTTATCTGCCAATCAACTTCAAAGAGAACTACCATACTTGAGGGAGACGCAACTTTTGGTCGATGTATTTCAACTAGGTCACCTTCTACTCGAACTATCTCTATGAGAACACGCTATATCCACAATTGACATCTTTCCCTCACTACCTTCATCTTCAACTCTTTTATGTACAAGGACGAACTAGTTGAGCATAAATTCTTTTTCCTCATTCGAGTAAAGGTCTCCAACATTAACTACACCTCGACACCTTGAATAGAGATTGATCGAAAATCAACCTTCAAATCCTACCATGCAACATTCTCCAATTTCATTTCTAGAAAAATATATGTTATAATTAACTCTTGAATTGCAATTATGTACTAGTATTGAAATGGAATTGAGAGCAATAAAGGAAAATTTTGAATGTCCTATCAATCTACGAGATGAGAATAAAATCACATATCTAAAAGTTCAACCTTATCAACTAAAGCTTATAGATGATCCAAGGATAGAAGGAAAAAAATTGAGCTCGTCATTTTCAGGAAAAAATGGTTCATTGAATTTTGTTGGTTGGAGTATTCATCTTCAATTGAAATGACATATTGTTTTTAGTACTTTCTTTTTCATAAAGATGGTAATTCATCCAAATCTTCGAGATTAGATACTGATGGATATAACAATTGGAAAAAGGTTAAAATGAAAACAAATGTACATTTCTTATTCACCTTGAAGTTGAACGCTGACTTTATAAGAGCTTCATCTTCTTAGTTCTAATTTCCAGTACCTGTTTATGAATTTCGATCAAAATTTTGGAAAACATCAGTGTTGATCAACGTACAAATGCCCAATCATAAAACGTCAGTCTAACATTAGCAAATTTATGCAACTGTTTAAATTTTAAAAATTTATTTTTGAAGCATAAAATGGGATACGTGTTGATCAACGTACAATGGCCCAATCATAGGATAGTCCAAGTGTCTTCTGGATCACGGGACTGTCTTAAGGGCTGAGGCCCAGTTTGGGACTAGAAAATGCGAGTTAATTGTCCCAATAATCAATGTTTGTATCTTCGACAGTTCATTGAGATTTTAGATGTCAAGTTTTGATCGCTAAATTTATCAAATATTAGACATTAGTCTCTGGCATTACGTCAATTACTCAACTCTAATGGAATTGGTAACATGACAAACGGAATGCATATGTGACGTAACTCAAGGCACACCAAATTGCCATGTAAAAAGACGTATTTGACTACTCACTCTACTTTGGAAGACGTTTTTCATTACTCACTATACTTTAAAAGTGATCAAGTTTTAGTCACCAAACTTGTAAAATTGACATCACACTGTTCTAGATATATCAATTTTGTACAATAAAATAATTTTGTAATATGTTAGCAGGGAACATTTCAAGACATTTTACAATATACTTGAGTTTTGTTGCAATTCTTTCCATATTTGATCTATAATCTACATTAACAAGAAGAAAATATTGACAATTTTGATGATTAATTTTAACAAAAATACGCAAGACATTCACCGAACAAATTCATAATTTACATTAATAGAAGCAAAAATACACCAAAAATCATACTCGAAAAACATACGCTAGTCACTTGTTTGAGCCCCATTTTTTTCCATCAAGTTAAATTTTTGGACAGTTATTTGACATCATTACAACTACACATTGTTCAATAAAATAATATTATATGCAAACCTTAGAAATATTAAATTTTTTGGATGGTTTTTATATTTTTGGCTGCACAAAAATATTTCGTGTTTTTTAGTATATGTTTTTTGTTGTTAATGTAGATTATGAAATTTTTTGGTAAATATTGTATATATTTTTGTTAAAATTATTTATCAAAATTGTCAATATTTTATTGTTGTTAATGTAGATTATAGATCAAATATGAAAAGAACACAAACGAAACTCCGGTACATTGCAACCTGTCTTAAAACATTCCCTTGTAACATATTGTAAAATTATTTTGTTGTATGAAAATGATACTTGGAACAACATTTTTAAATTTTCAAGACAGGTTGCGTCAATTTAACAAGTTCAATAGTTAAAATTTGACTATCTTAAAGTATAGTAAGGAATCAAAGACGTTTCTAAAAGTATAGTGAGCAATCAAAAATGTTTTTAAAAGTATAATGAGCAATCGAAGACGTCTTTCAAAGTAAAATGAGCAATTAAAGACGAATTTTCTTATGTGGCAATTTGGTGTGCCGTGAGTTTCGCCACCTCTGAATTTCGTCGTCGTGTTATCAAGTTTGTTAGATTTGAGTAGCGAATGTCATGTCAGTAAGTAAGATCGAACATTTTGATAAGTTTAGTGATCAAAACTGATTAACGACAAATATTACAGAGTCTAAGCCTATGTCTATGTTCATAAACAATCGAGTCACTTTTTATTCTCACGCTTCACTTTAAGGGATTCACAATCCACTACTCATTTATATATATATTTATAATTTAAATCGTTTATAAACACTTTTCAAATTTTACATATAAGATTGAATGGAATGACGTTGAAGAGAAAGTCTTTCACGAACTCGTCATGACGAATTTGTACGAGTATAGTAATGTTAAAAATATTCAACAATATTTTAAATTTATGACGATTTCAAATACTTGAGCGTAAGTGACTATACTTAAAACAATTTAAAGTTGACCAATGTTCTAATGTAACAATTTCAAGAAATCAAACGAATTAAAAGTATATTTGGCTAAGCTTAAAAGTTACCTTATTAAGCTTGGTCAAACATGATTTAAATAATCTTTATAATAAGATAACCTCTAAAATGAAATATGTCATATTAATAAATTTTCCATTTATTCATGATATAGGCATAGGTGACAATAAATTGTATACTAGTTTGTTTTCTTTTCAACAGTCATGACTTGTAATTCTCAACAAAATACTCCATCCATGAAAACTATGTGGAACCAAATACCTTGAAATATGGTTTATTTTATGTCATCTAGTTTGCAAAATACACCTACGCTTACTCACCCATCCACTATCCACCCCATGACAAGTTAATTTATAAATAGAGATGGACATCTGATAACTACGAGAGAGAGAGAGAGAGAGAGAGAATGGTTTTCAGTGAGAAACAAGAAAGTTTAGTGAAGGAGTCATGGGAGGTGATGAAGCAAAATGTTCCTGACCTCAGCCTTCGTTTGTTCACGTTGTAAGTATATAGAGAAAGCCCACATTCATGCATGTACACAGAGATTCATTTCACCGTGCACCATAATGAAATGGCCTTACTAAGAATTTTTTTTGTTATTTATAATGGAAAGGAATGGAATGGAATGGATGCAGGATTATGGAGGATGCCCCGGAAGCGAAGAACATGTTCACGTTTCTGCAAAACACAGATGAAATCCCTCAGAATAATCCCAAACTCAGGGCTCATGCTGTTAAGGTTTTCAAGACGGTAATTAATTTATTTATTTACTGAATTTTGGTCTCCATGGAACATAATTATTGATGACCTCCTCTCTATGTCGACCCAAGGGAGTTTTGGGTCAAACTAACAACCATCCTCTTATGGGAAAAATTCGTAAATAAAGTGTATACTTTACACCAATTCAAAAATCAGGTTTATAGTTTGAAAATTTAAAAATCAGGTCTATAGTTTGAAAATTCAAAAATCAGGTTTTTATTTTTATTTTTTATGAAATAATAAATTATTAAATCAATTTATTATTAAATATTTTATTCTAATATAATATAATTAACNTGAAATAATAAATTATTAAATCAATTTATTATTAAATATTTTATTCTAATATAATATAATTAACTCATCCTACATGCACCACCCATACCGTTCCGGGACTATTCTGGCGACCATTCCGACCACCACTCTTCTTCGACGACTGTTCCGACGACCGTTCCGGTAACTGCTCCAATTCCGGCAATTATTCCGGTGACCATTCTGGTCACAGATTTACAATTTACGGTCACAGCTCAAACATTTTGTAGGTCACAATTAATTCGTTGATCACAGATTTCAAAATTAGTTGGTCACAGATCAAAATTTATATGTCACACAGTCACAGATTTTCAAATTAATTGGTCACAGATTTTTTCACAGTCACAAATTATATAATTTTTAGGTCACAGATGACAAAATGATTGGTCACGGAGTATATTTTGTCACAGATTACCAAAATTCTAGGTCACGGATTATATTTTTAGACACAGAAAATCAAAATCACCAGATCTGCCAGATCCTCCACCTGCACCACCGTCAACTGCCACCACCATTATCAACCCACCACACAAAGTAGCCACCCAATACACTGCAAATAAAAATTATCACAACCACAAGTGTCATCGCCGCCACTGGTACACAAAAACACTGTCAAACCCACCCACCGCCAGAGGCACTGTACAACGATTATGTGACCACCACCGACTTCTATGACCACCCCGTGACCTTTACCGCCGACGACAGTCACCAGAACCAACAGCACCACTACCTCGTCGCCGCAGCCAATATCAC